>CM033471.1:88945599-89155693 GCA_019447015.1 Hymenochirus boettgeri | reverse complement strand
CCCCAGGTGGAGGAGGGTTGGTAAGAAGTAGAAGATGAAGAGAGTTGGTCAGGGGGGGCACAGGAATGATACGACGGATCACATTTCAGGTAAAGGTAAAGGTTGAGTGGTGGAATCGAGACCATGGACCTTGTGTGTCGAGGCGGGCGTTTCTCGCTGAGCACTGGGCCACCTGGGGGTGGGCCCCAGGTTGGGATAGGGTTGGTAAAAGTAGAAGAGATGAAGGATTTCAAGGGGAGGGGCACAAGATGATGACGCCCGAGTCAGTCAAAGGTAAAGGTTAAAGTTTGAGCGGTGGAGTCGAGCCCATGACTTTGTGTGTCGAGGGCGTGTTGCTGACACTGGGCCACCTGGGGGGGGCCCCAGGTTGGAGGGGTGGTAAGAGTAGAAAGATAAGAGAGTTCAAGGGGGAGGGCCCAGAGATGACGACAAGTCATGTCAATAAGGTAAAGGTAAGAGTTGAGCGGTGGAATCGAGCCCACGGACCTGTGTCGAGGGTGGCGTTTCTGAGCCTGGCCACTGGGGGGCCCACGTGTAGGAGGGTTGTAAGAGTAGAAGATTAAAAGAGAGGGTCAAGGGAGGGGGCACAAGGATGACGACCAGTCAGTCAAAGGTAAAGGTAAAGGTACGGTTGAGCGTTGAATCAGCCCATGTGACCTTGGTGTGTCGAGGGCGGCTGTGCTGGAGCTTGGGCCCACCGGGGGCCCCAGGTTGAGGAGGGTTGGTAAGAAGTAGAAAGATGAGAGAGGTCAAGGAGGGGCACAAAGATGATACGACGAGTCGGTCAAAGGTAAAGGAAGGTAAGGTTGAGTGGTGGAATCGAACCCCACGGACCTTGTGCTGTCGAGGGCGGCGTTGCTGAGCACTGGCCCACTGGGGGGCCCAGGTGGAGGAGGGTTGGTAGAAGTAGAAACATGAAGAGAGGTCAAGGAGGAGCCAAAGATGATACGACGAGTCAGTCAAAGGTAAAGGTAAAGGTTGAGTGCGTGAATCGAACCACGGGCCTTGTGTGTCGAGCGGCGTTGTCTGAGCACTCGGCCACCTGGGGGGGGCCCCAGGTGGAGAGTGGTTGGTAAGAGGTAGAAAGAGAAGAGAAGTTGTTCAAGGGGGGGCACAGGATGATACGACCAGTCGTTCAGAGTAAGGTAAGGTTGAGCGTGAATCGACCCGGACTTGTTGTTCGAGGGCGGCGTGCTGAGCGCCTGGGCCCACTGGGGGGGCCCCAGGTGGAGGAGGGTTGGTAAGCAGAAAGTGAAAGAGTTAGTCATGGGGGGGCACAAGATTGACGACCGAGTAGGTCAAAGTAAAGGTAAAGTTAAATGAGCGTGGAGTCCGAGCCCACAGACCTTGTGTGTTCGAGGGCTGCGTTGCTGAGCGCTGGCCACCTGGGGGGGCCCCAGGTTGAGGATGGGTTGGTAAGAATTAGAAAGATGAGAGAGTTGTTCATGAGAGGGGCACAAGATGATGACGCCCGAGTCAGTTCAAAGGTAAGGAAAAGGTAAGGGTTGAGCGGTGAATGAACCCACGACCTTGTGGTCGAGGGCGGCGTTTGCGGACCTGGCCACACTGGGGGGCCCCAGTGAGGAGGGTTGGTAAGAAGTAAACAGAAGAAGAGTTGTCAGGGAGGACACAAGATGACGACCGATCAGGTCACGGTAAGTTAAGGATTGAGCGGTGGAATCGCCCACGACCTTGTGTGTCGAGGGCGGGCGTTGCCGAGCACTGGGCCACCTGGGGGGCCCCAGTGGAGGAGGGTTGGTAAGAAGTAAAGATGAAGAGAGTTTGTCAAGGGAGGGGCACAGAGATGATGACGACCGAGTCAGGTCAGAGGTAAAGGTAAAGGTAATGAGCGGTGGAATCGAGCCCACGGCCTGGTGTGTCGAGGCGGGTCGTTGCTGACGCACTGGGCCACCTGGGGGGGGCCCAGGTGAGGAAGGGTTGGAGAAGTAAAAGATTAAGAGAGGGTCAAGGGAGGTGCACAGGATACTACCGAGTCTGTCAAAGGTAAAGGTAGTAGGGTTGACGGTGGATCGAGCCCACGGACCTTGTGTGTCAGGGGGCGGCCGTTCTGAGCAACGTGCCACCTGGGGGGGCCCTAGGTGGAGGAGGGTTGGTAGAAGAGAAGATGAAAGAGAGTTTCAAGGGAAGGGGCACAAGATGTACGACCGAGTCAGGTCAAAGGTAAGGTAAGGGTAGGTTTGAGCGGTGGAATCGAACCCACGGACCTTGTTGTGTCGAGGGCGGCGTTGCGAGCATGGGCCACCTGGGGGGGCCCCAGGTGAGGAGGAGTTGGTAGAGTAGTGATGAAGAGGGTGTCCAGGGAGGGGCACAGATACACCGAGTCAGTCAAGGTAAAGGAAAGGTAGTAAGTGTTGAGCGGTGGAATCGAGCCCACGAGACCTTGTGTGTCGAGGCGCGTTACGAGCACTGGCCACTGGGGGGGGCCTAGTGGAGGAGGTTGGTAAGAATTAGAAAGATGAGAGAGGGTCAAGGGGAGGGGCACAAGATGACGACCGAGTCAGGTCAAAGGTAAAGGTAACAGGTTGAGCGTTGGAATCGAACCCACATACCTTGTGTGTCGAGGGCGCGTTGCAGCACTGCCACCTGGGGGCCCCAGGTGGAGGAGGTTGGTAAGAAGTAGAAAGAATGAAGAGAGTGTCAAGGGGAGGGCACAAGAAGTGACGACGAGTCAGGTCAAGTAAGGTAAAGGTTGAGCGGTGGAATCGACCCAGACCTTGTGTGTCGAGGCGGCGTTGCCTGAGCACTGGCCACCTGAGTACGACCAAGTCAGTCCAAATGTAAAGGTAAACGGTATATTAGTATAGTTTTTAGGTGAATAAAGGGGACATACGTCCATTCAGCCAACCCATCTAGCCAATATCCTCATTTTCCTGCCTAAACTGTTGATCCCATGACGGCAAAAAAAACCCACCAAATTTATGAAGGGGGAAACATTCCTCCGACTCAGTGGCATCGGAAATTTTCCCTGGATCAACTCTACTTTATGTAATCATACCAGTAATGTACCTTTCCAGAAACTCATCATCTTTTTTTTGAAAAATACCATGAAGCCTGCATAACACGCCCCTTGGAAGACAGTTTCCCTAGCTTTATATACCGTTCTCAGCAGGGAAAACCCTTTTCCGAGCTTGAGCCTACCTTTTCTTCAAGTCGTAAGGATGTCCCGTGTCCTTTGACATGTTACATTGGTGAACAATGCCCCAGATAGTTTTATTGTATGCCCCGTAAGGTATTGAGACACAGTAATCATATCCCCACGCAAGCGCCTTTTCTCCACGTACATAATTTGTAACTATTCCCAGTCCCTCTCATATTCAAAAGCTCCCCCAACCCTGTATTAATTTAGTTGCCCTTCTCGGAACCCTTTCCATTTCAAAAAGATGTGTCCGTTTTGTTCACAGGATCCAAATGCACTGCATATTCCCCAATGAGCTTACCAATGCTTTGTACAGAGGGAGATTACATTTTCCTTTTCCTCCCTGAATCCATACCTCGCTTTATACAATACCATACATGCTGGCTCTGGCTGTTGCCCCCGCCTTGCACTGCCTTGCTCTTAAGTTTGTTATCCACCAAAACGCCAAGATCCCTTTCAACAGGGATTCACTTAACACAGAGCCATTTATAGTATAAGTAGCACAAGTAATTTTTAATTCCAAATGCATCACCTTACATTTTATCAACAGTTAATTCTCTGCACTTAGCAGCCCAATGTGATAATCTATCTAGATCCCTTGCATGGATTGCACACATCCTCTGAAGTTTTTATGGTCGACAAAAGTTTTGTTCGTTCAGCAAACCACAGAAACCTTGCTGACACTACCCCCACTTCCAACTCATTAATCATAGATTAAATAGAAGCGGCCCTCCAACACAGAAACCCTGTGGCACCACCACTTAGCACTTTAGTCCATAATTATGAAGCCCCATTAACAACTACTCTCTGCATCCTATTCCTTCACCAATTTTTCTATCCATGTACAAATGTGACTCCCCAGAACCCAACAGACCTAGCTTATTCATTAGTCACCTATGGGGGCTGTATCAAATCCTTTGCAACATCGCAAGTACACTACACCTACTGCTATACCAGAGTCTAAATTTCTAACTTACTACTTTTTCCTCATAAAAGCCAAGCAAGTTATTTTGACAGATTTATTCCTCCTAAATCCATGCTGGAGTTACACTTATAATGTCAGTCTTGAAACATACTTAGAACATGTTTCCCTTATTAAACTTTCCACTCGTTCCCCACCACTGAAGTTAACTTACAGCCTGTAATTACCCGGCTTTGTGACCGACTACCCTTTTGAATATTGTAATAACATCGAGCCTTTGTTTCCACTCTCAGCGGCACAACCACGGCAGGAGGGAAATCAGCAAAATAAGAAACAATGGCCTAGATAAAAAACTGAACTAGCTCCTTAAGGTACCTCGAGGATGTATTGTAATCGCGGTCCCGGAGATTATTAATATTAACCTTATTTAGTTCTTTCTGTACATATCCTCGGTTGACCAAAGTGAACTTGAATTCTTGATACCTTATTGCTACTATACTCTATGATTATCTTTTACTTGGATCTTCTATATTGTATAACAGAGGGAAAAAATTATGCAAGCATTGGCTTTATCGCCATCCGCCGACTACAAAACCCCCCTAACTTATCCCCCCCATTAATTAATGGGCCACATCTCAGTCCCTCAGCTTCTCTTACTATTAAAATACTTAAAAAAATGTTTAGGTTTACGTGATTCTTTCTTTCCCCTCATATCCGAACTAATTATTAAGTTTTATCTAGTTTTATTGCTTTCTTACACTCCTTGTTACGTTGTTTACTCCCAAAGGCCCTTTCCGTTCCCTCGGCCTTAAAAGGTTTAAGGCCTTTTTCTTCCTTAATTTGCCTCTTTACATCAGAATTCCAGCCACATGGGCGCGGATTGTGAATTTTTTTTACATTTAGTTCCCAGGTCTAAATTTGATGTGACCTGGCTTAAAAATTCCCTTGAAACACAGTCCTTCTGTCAGTACCTTTACTTTAATACATTTTCCCAGTTGATTCTGAAGAGCTGCTTTTAAACCTGGGAAAATTTGCTTTCTGAAATTAACTGTCTCTTGTTAAACCCAGACCCACGCACGTTTTCCTTCGATAACAAAGTCCAAATGCCACATTTCCTGGTCCTTTCCCTAAGCCGCCATTACCTTTACATCTATATGCGCTCCACAATTTAGATATTTACCATATCCAACAGCTCCTTTTCTATTAGGAACCTCACACCACCTGTTAGAGAAATTATCCTGCACAAGTACAGGAACTCATCCCCTTTTTCTTCTGTGATGCAGTTCCACCACAACAAACCAATCAATGGTCAGGTAATTGAAGAGAAGGTTAGACAAGCCGGCGAATGTTGGTAATCTCCCTTATTCTGTTTCAGGCCTTCTGGACGCAGTATACCGTCCTACTCTTTTCCTTGTCCGTGTTACTGCCCGCCTTTTTCTTGTCCTGTTTCTTTATATGTTGATTCCGGGGTCCGGGCCTCGCCGCCTCCGTCTATGTCCCTTTTACTGGGTCTTTTGCGCGTGGCTTGCCGGGGCGGTGGTGGTGGGGGGTTTGGCCTGCCGGCGTTGTTCCGGGTTTGGTTCGCCGCGGGGCGCCGCGGGCGTTGGGGCCGGCGCCGGCGCCGTCGTTCCGGTGGGGGGTGGCCGTGCCGTGTGTGCCGGTGCGCTGTCGTCGGGTCGGTGCCTTTATTGCCGCGCGCGGGCGGCCGGCCCGTCGTGGCTGGTACGTACGAAGGGAAGTCCCCCCATAATTAGCACACTCCCCCAACTTGCCAGCCCTTGGCCAACTGCATTGAAGTTGAGCCTCACCTCCTCTCTCTTACGCATTTGGCGGCTTATAGCAGACAACCAAACATGACTTAACCCCCTTTTCCTGTTGCCTAATTCCACCATCTTGCCTCCACTTTAATCATCCATATCACCAGTTTATCCTATCTCTTCTTTTAAATTTGGCTTTCATTCTTTTTTACATAAACACACGCCTCCCCACTTTCCTTTTGTTTTTCTGCCTGCCTAAACAGCATACCTTCTATATTTAACAGCCCAGTCGTGAGAACTGTTCTAATCTAAACCAATTCTGCGATCAAAATACCTATTACTCATACTGGGCATTCAATGCCATCATTTTTCCATTCACCCATTTTTGTCAGCCCAAGCTTCTCGCATTTTGCAAACTAACATTTTTAGATTATGACCGGTAATTTATATTTCGTACACTTTGATCACAAAGTCCGCCCTATCCCCTATGCGAGTCCCACCGCCCATTTCCGCCCCCCACTGGCCCCTATCTACACAACCCTGCTGTTCCTTCCCTCCTGGACAATCTAGCCCCGTGAGACGGCTAATACCCTTCCCCCCCAAACCTAGTTAAAATCTCCTCCAACCCTCTAGCCATCTTCTCCCCTAAAACAGCTGCAGCACCACAATCAGTGAGGTTCAACCCATCCCTACTAACGACATGTAACCGACAGCAAGTCTGTCCTGCCCAGTCCAATAAACCCAACCCTTCTTCCTTACACCACTCTCTTAGCCACGCTTAATGCTCCTAACCCCGCTTTCCTCCCTCCCTGGCTTAGCAGTGGCTGCGGTAGTCTTTCTGAAAACACTACCCTGGAAGGTTCCTTGCTTTTGATCTGGGCCGCCTAGTTCTTGGAATCATGGTTTAAAAGGACCTCAGCCCCCCCCCACTCTTAACTTTGTCTTGCACCAATGTGAACCAAGACGCCGCCGGGTCCACCAACCCGGCCCCACCCATAATCTGTCACACGATCCACCCATGCCGACCCTAGCACCAGGCAGGCAAACACACCACGTTCGGCATGTCGGGTCCTTGCGGCAGATTACCCTATCGAACTTCCTTATAATGGAGTCCCCACCACTAACCACCTGCCTTGCATTCCTAGACCCTTCCGTTCCTCCTCCTCCTGTAAATCAGAGATGGCAGTCCCCTGGGTGCTCAGGGACTAGCCCCCTCCCCAACAAAATAACAACCTAATTCCGAGTGTCCTCCTCACTTCATTACTAAGGCTGGCAAACATCTGTTGGTATGACAATCTGGGAATAAGCCCCCCTACTCTTCCGTCCCCACTTCCCTAGTACCCTAACAAAACTACACCTCCTTCCTCATCCTTTCTTTTGTCCCTCTTCCCCCCCTCTATACTGGCCCCATCCAGTGCCTGCTGTCCCCCCAGTTTGCAATCCCCACCGAATGCTGCAATCTGCCGCCCATTAGAATACCTCTCCACCTTCAGCTTCCAAACGGGCCCAAACCCACTCACACCTGACACAGACATAGGTTCCCCGAGTCTGCTTCCAGGTTCCTATAGCAGTGGCACGATGCCCATTGCATGACTGACAACTGTCCCTTCTAATACCCCACCCCAACACAGTGACCACAACCTTGGTTTAATGCCCCTTCTTGTTTTCATGTCCTTCTTTTTATATGTCCTTGAGCGTAATGTCCTGAAGTAGAAATGGCCACCACAGTTTTTCGTATTACATAACACTCACAGAAAACTTCCTTTTGTTAGGTCCAAACCCAAGTTGAGCGGTGGAATCGAGCCCATGGCCTTGTGTGTCGAGTTCGTGCTGCGTTTGCTGACGCTGGCACCTGGGGGTGGCCCATGTTGAGGAAGGTTTGGTAAGAAGTCTAAGAGAAGAGAGTTGTCCAAGGGAGGGGCCCATAGTAGAGACACCAATTCAATTCAAGGTAAAAACGGAAAGGTAAGGTTGAGCGTGGAATCGAGCCCACTGACCTTGTGTGTCGTGCGGCGTGCTGAGCACTGGTGTGCCACCTGGGGGGGGCCCCAGGTGAGGAGGTTGGTAAGAAGTAAAAGATGAAGAGAATTTTTCAAGGGGAAGGAGCACAATATGATGACGACCGAGTCAGGTCAAAGGTAATAGTTCAAGGTTAGCGGTGGAATCGAACCCCCGGGCCTTGTGTGTCGAGGGCACATGCTGAGCACTCGCCACACTGGGGGGCCCCAGGTGGGGAGGGTTGTGTAAGAAGGTAGAAGTGAAGAGAGTTGTCAATGGGAGTGGCACAGGATGATGACGACCGAGTCAGGTCAAGGTAAAGTAAAGTTGAGCGGTGGAATCGAGCCCCACTGACCTTGTGTGTCGAGGGCGGCGTTGCTCCTGGCCTTGCCACTGGTGGTGGCCTCCGGTGTAGGAGGTTTGGTAGAAGTAGAAAGGTAAGAGAAGCTGTCAGGGAGGGCGCAGATGAATGACGACGAGTCAGGTCAAGGTAAGGTACAGTGAGCGGTTGGAGTTGAACCCGCCTGGCCTTGTGTGTCTAGGCGTCGTTGCTGAGCACTGGGGCCGGGGGCGGCCCGGCCTGGGGTGGCCCCGGGTGGAGGGGGGTTGGTGGGCTGTGAGGGGGTCGGGCAACAAGATGATGACGACTGAGTCAGGTGAAAGGTAAAGGTAAAGGTAAAGCGGTGGAATTGAACCCACGGACCTTGTGTGTTGAGGGTGGCATTGCTGAGCGCTGGGCCACCTAGGGGGGCCCCAGGTGGAGGAGGGTTGGTAAGAAGTAGAAAGATGAAGAGAGCTGTCAAGGGGAGGGGCAACAAGATGATGATGACTGAGTCAGGTCAAAGGTAAAGGTAAAAGTAAAGCGGTGGAATTGAACCCACGGACCTTGTGTGTCGAGGGTGGCGTTGCTGAGCGCTGGGCCACCTAGGGGGGCCCCAGGTGGAGGAGGGTTGGTAAGAAGTAGAAAGATGAAGAGAGCTGTCAAGGGGAGGGGCAACAAGATGATGATGACTGAGTCAGGTCAAAGGTAAAGGTAAATGTACCCGTCATCATCTTGTGCCCCTCCCTTTGACAACTCTCTTAATCTTTCTACTTCTTACCAAACCTCCTCCACATGGGCCCCCCCAGGTGGCCCAGTGCCTCAGCAACGCGCCCTCGACAACAAGGTCTGTGGGTTCGATTCCACCGCTCAAACCGTTACCTTCACCTTTGACCTGACTCGGTCGTCCATCTTGGTGCCCCTCCCCTTGACCCTCTCTTCAATCTTTCTACTTCTTACCAACCCTCCTCCACCTAGGCCCCCCCCCAGTGGCAAGGCTCGTCAACGCCGCCCTCGAACCAAGGTCCGTTGGCTCGATGACCACAACCTGCCAACCCTTTACCCTTCCTTTCCCTTTTACCTTGACAAGATCGGTCGTATCCGTGCCCGCCCCTTTACCCTCCCTCTTCACTACTATTATTACCAACCCTCCTCCTCCACCTGGGGCCCCCCCAGGTGGCCCAGTGCTCGTCAACGCCGCCCTGCAAACAAGGTCCGTGGGTTCGCTTCCACCGTCAACGTACCTTACCTTAACCTTTGACTGACTCGGTCGTCATCTTGTGCCCCTCCCCTTGACCCCTCTCTCTCTTTCACTTTCTACCAACCCTCCCTCACCCTAGGCCCACCCCAGGTGTGCCAGTTCTCAGAAACAGCCGCCCTCCACACAAGGTCCGGGGCTCGATTCCACCGCTCCACCCTTACCTTACCTTTACTTTGACATGACCGGTGCGTCATCGCTGTGCACCTCCCTTGACCCTCTCTCTGCATCTTTTCTGACTTCGTTCCAACCCTCCTCCACCTGGGGCCCCCCCAGGTGCACCATGCTTCACAAACACCGCCCTCACCACACATAGGTCCGTGAGCTCGACCCCACCGCTCCCGTTACCTTTACTTTACCTCGACCTGACTCGGTCGTCATCATCCGTGCCCCTCCCCTTGACAACATCTCTTCATCTGTTCTACTACTCTTACCAACCCCTCCCCACCTGGGGGGGCCCCCCCCAAGGTTGCCCAGTGTCTCGCAACGCCGCCTCGACACACAAGGTCCGTGGGCTCGATTCCACCCGCCAACCTTTACCTTTACCTTGACCTGACTCGTTCGTCATCAATCTGTGTCCTCCCTGACACTCTTACTTCATGTTCTACTTCTTACCAAACCATCCTCCCTGGGGCCCCCCAGGTGGCCCAGTGCTTCAGCAACGCCGCCCTCGACGCACAAGGTCGGGTTCTTCCATTCCACCGCTCAAACCCTTACCTTTTCCTTCCTTTGACCTGACTCGGTCGTCATCAGTCTTGTGCCCTCTCCTTGACAACCTCCTTCAATTTCTACTCTTACCAACCCTCCTCAACCTGGGGTCCCCCCCAGGTGGCGCCAGCGCTCCAGCAACGCCGCCTCGAACACAACAAGGTCCGTGGGCTGCGACATCCACCCCGCTCACTTTACCTTTACTTTACCTTTGCCTTACGCGGTCGTCATCATCTTGTGCCCTCCCCGTGGACAACTCTCTTCATTTTCTACTTCGTACCGAACCCTCTCCACCTGGGATCCCCCCAGGTGGCCCAGTGCTCAGCAACGCCGCCCTCGACACCCAAGGTACGTGGGCTCGATTCCACACGACTCACCTTTACCGTACCTACTGACCTGACTCGGTCGTCATTCTCCTGTGCCCCTCCCTTGACAACTCTCTTCATCTTTCTACCTCTTACCCAACCCTCCTCCACCTGGGGCCACCCAGCATGTGGCCGAGTGCCTCAGCAACGCCGCCCTCGACATCACAGGCCGCTGGGTTCGATTCCAACAGCTCACCTTTACCTTTACCTTTGAACCCGTACTCGGTCGTCATTCATGCTTTGTGCTCCTCCCCTGACAACTCCTTCTGTTTCTACGTTCTTACAACCCTCCTCCACCTGGGGCCCCCAGGTGGCCAGTCTCAGCAACGCCCGCCCTCGAGCACAAGTCCGTGGGTTCGATTCCACCACTCAACCTTTACCTTTTCCTTACCTTTGACCTGACGCCGGTCGTCATTCATCTTGTGACCCTCTCCTTGACAACTCTCTTCTCTTTCTACTTTCGATCCCAACTCCTCCTCAACTGGGGCCCCCCCAGGTGGCCCGCGCTCAGGCAACGCCGTCCTCGACACCCCGGCCCAAGCGGCTTGATCCACCGCTCAACGTTACCATTTACCTTTAACCTTGACCTGACTTGGTCGTCATCTTGTGCCCCTCCCCTTGACCCTCTTTTCACATTGTCTGATTCTTACCAACCTCCTCCACTAGGGGCCCCCCGGTGGCCAAAGTGCTCAGCAACGCCACCCATCGCACAAGGTACGTTGGGGATCGATTCCACCGCTCAACCCTTACTCTTAACCTTACCTTTGACATGACTTATCGTCATTCCTGTGCCCCCTCCCCCTTGACCCTCTCTTCATCTTTCTACGTCTTTACCAACCCCTCCCCACATGGGGCCCCCCCAGGTGGCCCAGTGCCTCAGCAACACACCGCCCCTCGGACACAAAAGTCCATGGCTCGACGTCCACCGCTCAACCTTTACCTTTAACCTTTGACTGACTCGGTCGTCATCATCTTGTGCCCCTCCCCTTGAACTCTCTTCATCTTTCTACTTCTTACCAACCCTCCTCCACCTGGGCCCCACCCCCAGGCTGGCCAGTGCTCAGAACAAACGCCGCCCTCGGACAACACAGGTCCATGAGCTCGATTCACCACGCAACCTTTACCTTTACCTCTGACCTGACTCCGTTCGGTCATCATCCTGGTGCCACCTCCCCTGACACACTCTCTTCTCTTTCTACTTCCTTACCAACCCTCCCTCCACCTGTGGCCCCCCCAGGTGGCACGAGCGCACCAGCAACGCGCCCTTTGAACACACAAGGCCCGTGGGTGTCGATTCCACCGCAACCTTTACCTTTTGACCTGATCGGTCATCATGCATCTTGTGGCTCCTCCCCTTGACAACTCTCTTCATCTGTTAATTCTTCCAACCCTCAGTGCTCAGCAACGCCGCCACTCGACATACAAATGTCCGTGGGTTCGATTCCACGCTCAACCACCTGGGGGGGGCCCCAGGTGGAGGAGGGTTGGTAAGAAGTAGAAAGGTGAAGAGAGCTGTCAAGGGGAGGGGCACAAGATGATGACGACCGAGTCAGGTCAAAGGTAAAGGTAAAGTGGTTGGAATTGAACCCACGGGCCTTGTGTGTCGAGGGCGGTGTTGCTGAGCACTGGGCCACCTGGGAGGGCCCCAGGTGGAGGGGGGTTGGTGGGAGGTAGAAAGGTGAAGAGAGCTGTCAAGGGGAGGGGCACAAGATGATGATGACAGAGTCAGGTCAAGGGTAAAGGTAAAGGTAGAGCGGTTGGAATCGAACCACAGGATGATGACGACCGAGTCAGGTCAAAGGTAAAGGTAAAGCGGTTGGAATCGAACCCACAGGCCTTGTGTGTCGAAGGCGGCGTTGCTGGGCACTGGGCCACCTGGGGGGGCCCCAGGTGTAGGAGGGTTGGTAAGAAGTAGAAAGGTGAAGAGAGCTGTCAAGGGGAGGGGCACAAGATGATGACGACCGAGTCAGGTCAAAGGTAAATGTAAAGGTAGAGCGGTTGGAATCGAACCCACGGGCCTTGTGTGTCGAGGGTGGCGTTGATGAGCACTGGGCCACCTGGAGGGGCCCCAGGTGGAGGAGGGTTGGTAAGAGGTAGAAAGGTGAAGAGAGCTGTCAAGGGGAGGGGCACAAGATGATGATGACCGAGTCAGGTCAAAGGTAAAGGTAAAGGTAGAGCGGTTGGAATCGAACCCACGGGCCTTGTGTGTCGAGGGCAGCGTTGCTGAGCACTGGGCCACCTGGCGGGGCCCCAGGTGGAGGAGGGTTGGTAAGAGGTAGAAAGGTGAAGAGAGCTGTCAAGGGGAGGGGCACAAGATGATGACGGCCGAGTCAGGTCAAAGGTAAAGGTAAAGGTAGAGCGGTTGGAATTGAACCCACGGGCCTTGTGTTTCGAGGGCGGCATTGCTGAGCACTGGGACACACCAACACAGTGACGCACAAACCTTGTTTAATTGCCCTTCTTGTTTCAATGTCCTTCTTTTTATATGTCCTTGAGCGTAAGGTCCTTAAGAGAAAGGGCCACTCACAAGTTCGTTACACTCACAGGAAACTTCCTTTTGTTAGGTCCAAAACCCAAGGTTGAGCGGTGGAATCGAGCCCATGGGCCTTGTGTGTCGAGGGCGGCGTTGCTGAGCGCTGGGCCACCTGGGGGGGGGCCCAGGTGGAGGAGGGTTGGTAAGAAGTAGAAAGGTGAAGAGAGCTGTCAAGGGGAGGGGCTCAAGATGATGACGACCGAGTCAGGTCAAAGGTAAAGGTAAAGGTAGAGCGGTTGGAGTTGAACCCGCGGGCCTTGTGTGTCGAGGGCGGCGTTGCTGAGCACTGGGCCGCCTGGGGGGGCCCCGGGTGGAGGGGGGTTGGTGGGAGGTGGAGGGGTGAGGAGAGCTGTCAAGGGGAGGGGCACAAGATGATGACGACCGAGTCAGGTCAAAGGTAAAGGTAGAGCGGTTAGAATCGAACCCACGGGCCTTGTGTGTCGAGGGCGGTGTTGCTGAGCACTGGGCCACCTGGGGGGGCCCCAGGTGGAGGAGGGGGACCTTGTGTGTTGGGGGCGGTGTTGCTGAGCACTGGGCCACCAGGGGGGGCCCCAGGTGGAGGAGGGTTGGTAAGAAGTAGAAAGATGAAGAGAGCTGTCAAGGGGAGGGGCAACAAGATGATGACGACTGAGTCAGGTCAAAGGTAAAGGTAAATATAATTATATATAAAATATAAATATTCTGAACTATCGCAGAATTTAGCGTTGTGTAAACTGAGCAGTTCTGAATTAGCGAGAATGAAAGGTCCAGTTCCGATGATATCTCTAATTGGTGAATCTTCATGAATAGTGACGAAGACAATTCAAATTGAGGCAAACGAAAAGAAGGGCAAATAGAAGTCGTGGGGAGCCTGAGTTATGGGAAAGAATTGGTTAAATATTACTTCACAAGACTTTCGAAAGTGTTTCACTCTGTAGGAATTTTTTAAAGTCCTTACCTTATTTTCAGAAATGAAATGGAGATGTTTTGCTTTTTATAAACAGTATGCTAAAACTTCTGGTTATTGGTGCACATAAACAAATACACTGTTACAATTGTGATCTGTAATTCACCATAAATAGTATACGGCATAACTGGAAAGGAATGGCTCAATCCCCCACCAGCATCAAGGGTGTCTTTATCTTAATTTTCGACTTTAACTTGTTGCATTTTAAAAACTATTTGTCTTGCGGTTTAAAGGTTATTTTAGGGGGATAGTCAGTCCACACCTTTATCGCTATCACAATTCTAACTGATGACGACATTAAGCCCATTCAAACTCCAGACTTAGTTAGCTGGATGGACACACGGCTCTTGGGGTAATGCTGATTATCTGCCAATGTGGATAAGATCCAGTGCCTGTTGAACCATACCCATTGGCTGCGGGTTGGCGTCACCATAAAAAATAATCTTGGATTTTCCCCTGTGACCCAAACTACTGGTCAATGTAACTCCGTGGTAACATCTAATATCATTATAGTACACATTTTGACATTGTATATACTCTATTGTCGTCAATGATGCCTTTTAAATATAAACATAATAGACACCATCTGTGGCTAAAACTAGTAATTGTCATGTCACTATTTTATGAGTTTCATGATTTACATTTTCTCCTGTTATGTTTGGTGGGCTCTATGGAGTACAGTACATATGTTTACTTTACATAAGTAAGAACACGGAGAAACCTTGATTTAAATACGTTTTTTTTATTTTTTTTATTTAGAAGGGAAAATATATTTGCCAAGTGGGCTGTGTACAAGGTACTTGTTTGGAGGAGGCAGAATGTTGTGTTAACAATGGGAGAAATGCACATTGTGCCTATTTGGAAAGATGCATTTGCCCTTGATCTAGCCTGTGTGGCAAGGAATCACATGATGCCATTTGGACAGGCACCACAGTAAAGCATTCTTAAAAATACTGTCACTCTAGTATAGTTTAAGGTGTTAAAATAAAGACCGTCCCCAGTCCAACCTACTTGGCAATACCCCACAATGCAATGCCTGAAGGCATGAGAGAGGAAAAAAAAACAGGTATGAAAGGGGGGGTTGGGGGGATTCCTTCCGACCCCCGGGAACGAAACTTTACATTTTTGCATGATCCACCGCAGCTACACAGTGACTTGTCCGGACTGCGTGCTTGAGTAAAGCCTATGCAACGCATTTGCAATAGCACTCTATACTCTTTGAAGGTTCTCATTTATGCCAGGTCATGGATATATCGTTTGTATTCAATAGATCAACTGGACTTTGAAGTTTTAGTGTCTTGAAGACGTTTTGCTAGTCCATCTGACTGGCTTTCTCAATTCAGCAATGACTTCTACAAGAATCTGTGGCAATAGACCCTGGAAAATCCCAATTAGCAATCACAGCCGTGTTAAGGGCGTGATTGTATAGTGGGCTAAAAGTTGGTTCTAGAACGCCCCGGGTAAGGGTGTCCAAAACAGCATCTGTACAGGCAGCATTTTGTGTCGAACCCCCCCACCTCTATTTAGCTTGGTTTCTTTATTTTCACATGGTGGCTCCTTAACACCTCTTGAACCAGTCAGTTCCTTTGCCAATATGTTAACATTACAATCTTCCAAAGGTGTGACCGTATATCCTTAAGGTGCACGTACATGGCCAGACATGGTCCTGACTGACCCGAGGAATTGCTCTTCTGTGCTTGGCCATATACGTTGATGCAGTTGCTTTGTGGTCTCCCCCACATACAAATTAAGCACTCTTCACTCACTGCACTGTGTATATGAAATGTGCTTTTCTTGTGTCCAGTAGGTCGGATGTAAAGTGGGAGTGGTTAAAAAGAGAGAGGGGGCTACTGCTCCTAAACAAAATGTTTGCTGGATTGAAGGCATGCGCAACACCGTGCAAATCACGTGCTCTTACATGTATTCAATTATAGATCAAAAATGAGCAAAATTAAGTCATATTTTTCGTAAGTGTCCCTTTAGAATATGTTTAATTTTGCCCCTAACCATCAGAATGTTTGTCCCTTCAAATGTTTAATAAGATTCTGGTTGGGCAAAAACAGCACATCTTTTAATAAGAACTTTATTGTATCTCCCTGCATGTTTATAAGCTAGCAAGATAACTTTGTGTGATCTTATTGTCATCTGTGATTATTTTTCAGTAGCATGGACCATAAAAAGCAAGGCTGAGGAATGAGACATACTGTGAGTCTAGACGTTGATTTTCCCACTTTTTTTGCATTAGACACTCACACAGAGTGTTCTATCCGTGATTGATGACGTCATTAATTATAATTATACTTCTAATCCATGAATTCAAATATGCTTATACACATGACTTTTGGCAAGTTAATGTAATAGATACAAATGTTAACTGACATACTACAATAAATAATGTATATCCTAAATAAAAGGGCTTGTCTTAGCCGTAACCATTCTCCTGTTATAGTGAAAATCACCTTCTTGTAACCCTCACACTAGCACCCAAAATTGCTGCCAACAATCAGTCATGGTGTGATGTGGGCCGCCATCACGCGTAAAGGGGATGATTGGAATTGTGGTAGAGCTAGGATAAAGTTGGTTGTTTGTAAATTGGGGGGATCATGATGCCATTTTAAGCTAAACTGTTATATAACTTGAGTATAAGCTCGCCGAGTCAGGTAAAGGTAAAGGTTGAGCGGTGAAATCGAACCCATGGACCTTGTGTGTTGAGGGTGGTGTTGCTGGGTGCTGGGCTGCCTGGGGGGGCCCTGGGTGGGGGGGGTTGGTGGGGGATGGGGGGGGCGCGGGATGACGGCTGAGTCGGGTAGAGGTTGAGGTAAGGGTTGAGTGGTGGAATCGAACCCATGGACCTTGTGTGTTGAGGGCGGCGTTGCTGAGCACTGGGCCACCTGGGGGGCCCCGGGTGGAGGAGGGTTGGTAAGAAGTAGAAAGATGAAGAGAGGGTCAAGGGGAGGGGCACAAGATGACGACCGAGTCAGGTAAAGGTAAAGGTTGAGGTATAAGTCGAGGTACCTATTTTTACCTGAAAAATTAGTAAAAACTGATTGACTCAAGTATTAAAGCCTGTAAAATTCGACTTATACTCAAGTATATACGGTATTTAGGTGCTTGTTAAAAATGATTTAAACCCAGTGTCTAGTATACAATGCTTAAAGAAGTAGCTGTCTTTATTTAAATGCAATAAAGTAAGACTTCAAAGGCAGCAATTACCTCTCAAGGTACTTTATTGTGCTGCAAATGAAAGGGCATGTCCACCCCCAAAAAAATTTCACCAAGTGCAGGCCCCTATGTATAGTGTTAAAAACAAAACCTTACCTTACATTCCTGTTCCCTTCCAATAATATTGCTGCAGCTGACAGGGAGAGCTAGAGACCTTCACACGGGCCATATTTATAAAGGTGTGGTATAGCCTCCTTTAGTGATCGTTATGGTGATCGTTAATTTATGATCGATATCGGAAATCTTGTAAATGTTCGATAGCGAACATAAATCTATGACTGCCTGTATCATTACAGTAGTTTACAGCATGGTATACTACTGCCACGGTCGTACAGTAATAAAAACCTGTGGTATCGCAAGTTTTTAAATATGGCACTTAAACACTACATTACAGGTGAAACATACAAAGACACAGGTCTGTAACTGAGAATAGTGCAAAACATGCGTGTTACTTGTTTCTGACCCACATGTCCTTCCTCAAGTACTTGAGTGGGTCTGAAACATGTAGCACGCATGTTTTGCACTATTCACAGCTACAGACCTGTGTCTTTGTATGTTTCACCTGCAATTTATTGTTTATATATCGGATTTGGTGGAGTAAAAGCCGTAGGTGAGACATACATTATTTCAGATCCGGACACACTAGATACCCAGACCTATAACACACCTCCGACAACACGACTCTAGGGAAAGTGTAATCAGTCTGCACCACCAATTTGAATATGATGATTTAATATATTCATACACCATAGGGGTTAGAGGGGTGGAGTGGAAATCACCACAGGTGCATTGAAATGTAACAAGGTAAAAGACTGAAGGCCAGGGAAAATGTCAGCTTTAGATCGGGGGAACAAACAGAACCTAAATTGAGCGCATAGAGTAAAGAAAAGGCCCCTGAGTAGAATCTTCCATGCTGAGAGGTTGTGTTGAGCAAGTACTTTCTAACTAAACTTGATTTGGGGGTTTAGTTTCCTTAAATATAGGGATGTTAATCATTTTAATAGAAGGTCAAGAAAATGAAGCTGCAATGTAGCCTTTGTGTAGGATTTATTTTGCTCCGATACTAGTATGTGCCACAGGGAGCTTGCATATTGAATAATGATGCATATTCGGATAGGATAAGACAGGATGTAATTTCTGACTATTACTTGCTGCTTTCTCCATAGCCTATCGTATACAGATATAGGAAGTAGTTGCTAATTTCTCTTTAATGTTGTTTATTTTTAACATGTACGGAAAGCTAATATTCTGACATTAGACACAGAACAAGATGCATTATTAATAAAATCTAAAGCTAATACCATATTTTCTGTGGAAAAAAAAAAAGGAATCTCAAATAGAGTTATAATGCTAAAAATGTGTTCTAAATTGTACTAATACACTTCCCTTGGCAATGATTCTTGGAAAGGCTTAGTTCATGTTTGGCACTGAAACGATCACCTAAAAAAGATCCACGTAGCACAAAATAGCAAGTCTTTATATTACCACAAAAAATATTTACAACTTTTACAACTCCTTCAAGTGCTCCAATTTATTTTAAAGCATGACTAATTTCCATTGGTGCCACGAATGTATTTGCTTTCACTGGCACATATCAATACAGAGAACAATTTCTTTTGTAACGTGTTAAGTATCTGCAGTGCAAGATGTCACAAAACTGTGTGCTTCAACATAGGTCACAGCCTCCCTCCAGCCTTACTTATCCATCATGATGCTCCATATCCAGCAGTGCTGGATCTCTGCTTGAACTTTGTCAACAACTAGTTAAGTGCACTTTATTTCAGTCTTGTGTAGCACAAGAGATTTCCGAATCTCTGAACGAAAAAAAAAAAAATCTATTAGCATCCAGTCCTTTGATTTTTTGATACAAAATATGTCTGAATATTCCCTAAATGCTGCAGACACAGCACTGGAGTAGAAACAATTGAATTGCAAGAGTTTCATGGCAGAAGGAGGCGTGATGCAATGACCAAAATATCAACTGTTGTAAAGCCATGGGTTTTTTTCTTCATCCTCCAATACACTGTAAAATGGAGTGATTAAAAAATAATGTAAATAAGCTATTAAATTAATCACATAAAATGAGTGGCTAAATAAAAAGTCCTCTGGAGGTACTGACAGCAAGCCAGGGATTTGAGAAATCTTAATATTCCACGTAACAGCTTTTGTTCTGGGTTATATTCAGTGTAGAGCTTCTTCACCTAATGACAAACATATGTTATATTGGTATTTAAGATATGACATTGAAAAGATTCATGAAAGGGACACTATGCTTCAAACCAAACAATAAGAGACTGTTTGCGGTATCATAAAGAACGTCTATTATTTCCCAATCCCCAGTAGCACTGTCTATATTAAAATCTAGCAAACTATATATATATATGATAATATATATATATATATAATATATATTATATATAAACCTTATAGTTCATAGGTAAATAGGGAGAAGCCAAATAACACACAGGCTAAGCTTTTGTCAATAGGATATAAACCTTATTTAATAAGGTAGAAAAATTGCCTATACAGCCTATACTGCAATTAGAAAACATTTGAAATGTTGTTGATTTCTGCAATAAAGGACACTAAACTGTGTTTTTTAAGTAAATTAAATCTGTTTTTATGTTCACAGGGAGTTGAGAACGCTTATTCCACCTCCCTGTGAATAATAGAATGCCGGGGAGACACTGCAACACTTAACTTACCGGCACAAGCGGCTACTTCTCAGCTGACAGCCACAATGTTGATCGCGTTCCCTTTCTTTTATTAGAGCCACATGCGTTGAGATAGGCGCTAGGTCGGGACAGGCGTGCCTAACAGCTGGATGAAGTGCCGGTAAGGTAAGTGTTGCAGTCTTCACCTGGATGTTATATTTTTTCACAGGGAGGTGGGAATATGCGTACTCACCTTCCTGTTACTAATAGATATAGATTTCATGTACTTAACGAAGTACATTGGAATCTGTTTATTGTCCTTTTACCTGCATAAGCAAAGTTTAAAAATAAGATGTCTGTTCTGCTCTGTCTCAAACTCAACTTCCCCCTAGGCCACTATCATCTTCTTGATAAATCTGGTCCAGGAGGATCGCTTGGCAGTGTTATATATGTAGTAAGTGCCCAGCGGGGCCAGGGGGATGGTGTGCACTTACTACCTATCTGTGTGGTGGCCAACTTCTGTGTTATTATGACATGCTGATTATAATATTTTTTACAGATCCAACCAATAGGGATCCGTGGAAGTATTAATAATATATTATAATAATCATAATATAATTATATTTATACCTAAATCTTTGCCAAATCCAGATTGCTTGAAAACCTCCAAATGGTGCAGCTACATCTGTTTTATTGTAAGTGTTAATGAAAAAAGTCCCAGCATCAAGCTTCTCACTAACATACATGGCCTTGCTTATGTCTTTTGTAAACACTCCAGATGCTAATCCATATTTGTACTGTTGGCGCGTTGCAGGACTCCATCAATTTCTCTACAAAACAAAAACGTACACCTCATCTAAGACGGCATGTCTAAATTGTTTGAAAAATCAACTGTATAGATTTCATGTGTGTGATTAATTTACAAAATTGACTGCATGCAGATTGCATCCAAAACTTAAAGGAGCATTAAAGCTATCTATAAATGCCTGAATGGATTCAATAATCTGTCAAGTCTGAAATGGAGAATGCATCATTGACTGAAACCCCTTTAACAAATAGTTTCCTGGGTATTCTTTATAGTTGCGCATGCTTGGTGAGTATGCCCTGTCCCCCAATTCACATCCAAATCAAGTAACTACAGGATGAGCTACCCTAATCAAGACAGAACAGTCAGACAACTGATTAAGGAGGACACCTGTAGTAAAAAACTATGCAGTGTGACTAATGAGGACAGCTGATTAAGAACTATGCAGTGTGACTAATGAAGACAGCTGTATATAAACATCTATGCAGTGTGACTAATGAGGACAGCTGTATATAAACATCTATGCAGTGTGACTAATGAGGACAGCTGTATATAACATCTATGCAGTGTGAAATGAGGACAGCTGTTATAAACATCTATGCAGTGTGACTAATGAGGACAGCTGTATATACATCTATGCAGTGTGGACTAATGAGGACAGCTGTATATAAACATCTAGCAGTGTGACTAATGAGGACAGCTGTAATAACATCTATGCGTGTGATAATGAGGACGCTGTATATAACATTATGCGTGTGACTAATGAGACAGCTGTATATAAACATCTATGCAGTGTGATAATGAGGACAGCTGTATATAAACATCTATGGCAGTGTGAAATGGAGGACAGTGTATAATAAACATCTATGCAGTGTGACTAATGAGGCAGCTGTATATAAACATCTATGCAGTGTGACTAATGAGGACAGCTGTATATAAACATCTATGCCGTGTGACTAATGAGGACAGCTGTATAAAAAAATATGCAGGTGACTAATGAGGACAGCTTTGCATTAGCACCCGCCTTGTAAACATGTCTTCTCTATAGAGGCCCCCCCCCCCACCCCTTTCCAGTTGACTAATGAGACAGCTGATTTAACATTAGCAGTGTGACTAATGAGGACAGCTGTATATAAACATCTATGCAGTGTGACTAATGAGGACAGCTGTATATAAATATCTATGCAGTGTGACTAATGAGGACAGCTGTATATAAACATCTATGCAGTGTGACTAATGAGGACAGCTGTATATAAACATCTATGCAGTGTGACTAATGAGGACAGCTGTATAAAATCATTGATGCAGAGTGACTAATGAGGACAACTGTTTAAAAAAACTTTCCTTTTTTAACTAATAAATATACATTTTGTTTTAAAGTCTAATAATAACTTGGGCTCTAGTAATTTTGTCAAATAATAAGGACCTGAAAAGCTTTGATTTTAACAAGACCGGTTTTCTTTCTTCACTACATAACAATATAACTAAAAAAACAAGATAAGAAAGGGCTTTATCCATAGTTTTCTATCATTTATTTCTAGTTTTGAGTAAAATGTTGTAGCAGTGTTCAAACCTCCTTTAGCTTTTGAGCTAGTTACAGAATATACAGTATATTTAATAAAGAGTCATCACACATCTTCTGTTTTTGAAGAATAAAGCTGGGAACCCACTGATAAAGGGCCTTTTTCCGTTCGGAAACAGTTGGTACTAAATTATAGGGAGATGTCTGCCATCATAGAGAGTGTGGCAGTCCTGAATGATCTCCCTATACTTTACATAGGTAGAACATTCGGAACTGTGTGTAGCCACATCTTTAAAAGATGACAGCCAAAATTTTACTGGAAGCTGCTGCAGAAAAATGTTGGATTCATCTTCAAAGGCAAATTATTAGGGTGATACTGACCCTTTAATACATAGGGCTAATAACTCATTTCTCTTGATTAAACATTGGTTCTATGCCAGAATCAGTTCAAACATTTGTAAAACATTTTGAGTCTATAACGTATGAGCTATACTGTCAGATAAGCCTGAAAATATACACGGTTTGGCGGTTTTGTAGCTGGAAAACAGCCAGTTTAGAATAACAGACACATACCCATCTTTGAATTTAGAAATGACCATTATAGGTCCAAAAGACTCTTCCTTTGCAAGATACATGTGGTCTTCAACATCTGTGAATACTGTCGGTTCCATGAAGTAACCTGGGATACAGGAATGTTAATCAATAGTCAATGGCAAACCAAAAAGATTATGCCCTTTAACATCTGATATTTGCAAAATATGTCATAAGTTCCAAGGTTACTGATGAACAAATCATTTTTTGACTGTCACAAGAACAGTTCGGTGATTACAAGGCAGTTTTCATACCCAGTGTGCAATTTAAAGACAAAAGTCTAAAATCAGTAATATGTTTTGGATAATATAATATTAACTTTTACAAAATATAAATATTTTTGAACTCATACAGTGCATCTAAATTGAACTTCTCTATTACCCCCCTCTTACCCTATCTCTTCCCTTGCCCTCTTACCTAGGTACCCCCCAAGGAATATCACAAGGACAGGACACGATTTTATATTAATGTTCTTTTTCTTTATTTTATGATTTTACTATAAGACATGTTAACTTAAGTACAGACTATGAGATATAATTTGTATAAACATGACTGTGACAATGTATGATTGTATATCTATAATCCGATGGTTTGTCTTAACAATAAAAAATTGCGCATGAATACACAGTGCAAGGGAGCGTGGATGTGTCGAGACCTGTCTGTAAAAAGACAGAGCTAGAGTGATCTGCAGTAAGTTTCTTCTTCTCTCCTGCAAGTTTTACTGAAGATTGGGAGGTAAGACACATCTCGTTTACCTCCCGTTCTTCAGTTAAACTGAATAAAACCTACTTTAAAATTTGGTGGACATACCCTTTAATGTATTTTTTTACTCTTTATAGGATATTGGAGAAGATCTTTGTTTAAATTAATTAACTGAATATATAATGATTAAACATAAAATAGACATTTGAAATAAACACAATAGCTTATTATTCTCATTTACTGGTTGCAGCATTATAAATGTTTTCTATTTTGTTTTCTTTCCATTCAATCAGAACCTTGTTTATTTTCAAATAGTGAGTCAGTATGCAGAGCACTGATTGGTGACCATTCCCTTTCCACCAGTAGACTTACCTGGCCTTGGCACTTGTTTGGCTCCATAAACAAGTGTGGCACCTTCTTTTACTCCTATTTCACAGTATTCTAGTAGCTTGTCCAGGTGTGCCTTGTGGTTCTGTGGACCATGGTCTGTAGACCTATCAAGAGGATCACCAATCTTCATTTTTTTAATTTCATCCACCTAAAAATAAAGATTAGCATTATAATGTTAGTATACGTGTCCAGAATTATACTGGCATGTTAATGTGGATATGGGCTATGATGTAGTCATCTATGATGTAGTCATCTATTTACAGTAAAACAGCCTCAAGATGTTTCGCTGAGCACATTTAATTAATAAGAAATGTTGTCGCTGTTCTTGTGCACAACTTAAGGTGAGCAAAGTTTGGGCCTTCTTGATGTGTGGAAGTTCAGGCCCTTGATGGCATCTGATTGTATCATGTGCACCAGCAATCAGATTGCTTAAGGGGTAAGCACCCTCTGAATCACCAATCATATGTCTTAAAGAGCTTCCCACACATAAGGAGAAGCCTTAAGGTGAGTAAACATGAAGGGACTTTTTGACCAGACCTAATGTTCGCTACTAGCGAGCGCTTGGCTTGGACAAATGACTGTCAGTCGCGGCTGACAGTTCACGTGAGTATGTATACGTGTGTATACAGCCTTATTGTGTGGGATACACATAGGTGAGTATCTTTCTCTACACTGACTCTTTTTTATTACATAAACTGCCGCTAATGGTCAAAGTTTTGCTGCTGGTGAACGCTCATTGGTCCTGCCCCATTATATTTAAACTGGTAATCATTTCTCTGTGTCTACTAAAACACACTTCTTGCATAGCGTCTCTTCTCAAAAGTTGTCAACTGAAGGGGGCTAAACCCAACTAGACCAAAAGGACACTTTCCATCGATCTGCTCTTCCCTGAGATGACAATATAGCTCCCTTGTTAGAGCAGATGAAAGGGTGTTAACTTTACCTTAATGCAGGACCATTCCTCCTACAGATGCAAAACACTACTTCAGCAACCACTGTGAATGACACATGGGGCCCCATTATTTCTAGTTATGCCCCTGATCAGTCTGTTGATTTATTGTAACTCACATGGTGGAGTATGGTGGTGCTGTTCGGTCTGTCTCCTGATGGGGGAAGGTTCTAATTCTGTTTCAGTTCCATAGTTGGAAGCTATGCCATTGTTTTTATGCTCAATACAACCATCCACATGCTATATTATTCCCTGACACAAAGTTTTGGGGCAACTATTGCGTATATGAGGCTCAGAAGGAACTATTGTATGGATATTGGTCATTTGGTTGATCTCCATTTTAAAAATGTACTTACCACTCTCTTTAAAAATTCATCATGTATGGATTCTTCAACAAAGAGCCTACCAGCAGCAATACAGTTCTCTCCTTTGTTAAAGTATACTGCTCCCATCCCCTGGTTAGAGAATCAGAACCATGTTAAAACTACACCTGTAAAAATGAAACATCTCAATATGCTTGAAAATGTATTGAAAAGCAATTACTAGATGTACATGTATATACTGTAGATAGAGAGGAAATAGAACATCGATATTTTAAAAGCCTTAGGGGCCGATTTATGAAGTTAAATATATGGAGTTACAGTCGCACTAACCGGTTTGCTACTAGTAAGCGTGAATTTAACTCCATATTAGTGTCAGATGCATGGGTTATGCAAAAATCACCAGCGATCTGATGCTCGCTCAGATTTACCCACATTTGCAAAGGCGACATTGAATCGCGAACGGAGCATTTACCCAGAGCAATAGTGGCTCTGGGTAAATGAGCCTGTTAGTATTTTAACAAATATTTTAAATAATTTAATGTAAAGTTTACCTGTCCCCAATTCTAAATGATATATTCAGCACTTTATTAGATGTATTTAAGGATAATTGTTGCCTCCATTTTGGCAGAGGAAGGGGGCTCCTCCCTCCATGCAGTCAGTCAAGGATGTGACTGCTGACATCACAGACAATGATTGGCTGATTTTTCTTTTCTGTACATGCTTAAGTTAATAAAAAGCTCATTGAGAAGGCGGAGGAGGCAGAAACCTCTGTAAGGGCGAGGCCACACTGGTGCGTTTTTAAAAGCGATCCAATCACACTTTTAAAAGCTCACAATAGTGTTGGGCTATGGGGCTGGCCACATCATCTCCATTGGTGTCCACTGCGCTGCAATTCGCTTTATCAGAGGGCATGCATGATGTGATTCGCATGCGCTCCGGCTCAGCCTAATACAGGGAGAGAATGGGTGAAATACTTATCGTTAATTATCTGGTTAGAGATGCATGTAATAAAGTGCTGAATTAAGCAGTAAGGGTAAGGGGCAAAGAAATGACAAGTGACCAGTTTATTTTGCATTAAGGATGAGCTCGCCTATAGGGATTGACTTTAATAGGGGAATTCACAGAGGATTTACAATCGGTTAGTGCAACATTAAGTCTCATTTTGCAGCAGCTGCGCGAGTCCCAAAAGAGGCACTCGTGCAGCCGGTGCAAAGTGATTTACCAGAGGCTGCGTGGGTCTTAGCGCGTAAGTAAACAGCTATAGCTGGCATTAAATACTTATGTGCAGGTGAGATTCACCCAGAGCCACGCAGCCTTTGGTAAATCCCATACGGGAGATTTGCCCAGAGCATTTACGGCTCTGGGTGAATCTCCCTATAAATGTTCAGTTTATAGGTGTAGAGCAGCAAATCGATCATTCCACAAACAGTGCTGTCAAAATTATATTACATAATGAACATTTAGGGAAACAATATAAGCAGCTGTTGTGCCAGAGCCAATCAGATGCACAGCCTGATCCAGTGTTCTTGTGTCTCTGTATAAGATACAATTCATCATACATTCAGTATTTTTATTTAATTCAACCGACAATTTGTTTATATATTCTCCTTTGCTGAAACCCATAGGTATAAATATGAAATTCTGAACATGGTAATACATTAACTCATTGCAGAACATCCTTACCATTCTCACAGCTTTGTCAAGATCACAGTCATTAAAAATGATAAGTGGAGATTTTCCTCCGAGCTCCAGGGAAACTTTTTTCAGATTGCTGACAGCACAGCTTTGTGATAAAGAAATAAATACATTTAAAGCAATGTATTCAGAGTATGTTACCAAATCTAGTGAGAAATGATTTGCTGTTGTTAGTGTTTCTATATAGGGCCCCAAACTGTGCATTATTAATTATCTCTTTCAAAAACTGAAACTGGGACATGGTCGAAATACATATATTTATCCACTTGGTCAGACACCGAGAAGGAGCTGCAGCGATGTCAGGTTCTCTTTAACAACAAGATTTGTCTAACTTTCACAATCTGTATCTCAGGTATCATATTATCAGAGTGATGCTTCGAGAGCCAACCCGGTGCAAAGTCGCTGGCGATGTTATATGTCGATAGCGGCTCTCTGTGCATCATCTGTGGCAGAATCTAATTCGGTGTTTTAACGTTTTAGCTTTTAAAGTGCCGCAATAGAATGCCACTTTCGGCATATAACATCGCTTGCGGCGGCTGCAAGGCTAACTTTTGCATTAGCCACGCAGCTGCTGCAATGAAGAGTTTAATAGGATATAACATTGGTTAGCGTGACTTAAACTCCAGAACAGGAGCGGTGCTGAAAGTATACAGCAAGAGAAGAACCATTTTGTTCAATTAAACATTTCAGAAATTACTTTTCCTTCTTTAACTATATATATATTTTTATTAGGCTTGACAATGGCCCAGGATCAAGGGCCAAAACGTTGTCAGTATGTTGTATAGCCAATAAAGGCTTTGTTAAATAATAATTCTATGATTCTTATCTAGTTTTGTATTAATTTTTCTAAAGAAATACTACACAAAATTTTAGAAAAAGATTTTTTTTTTTTTTTTTTTAGTTTTTAAGTTTTTACCTTTTCATGATCTGTTTGCCAATAGGTGTAGAGCCGGTAAATCCAAGTTTGCGGATATCTGGATGTTCAGATAAACGCTGTCCCACCAAACCACCTAAAAGAATCACAAGGCAAAGTGAATAACAGAATTTTATCACTATAAATATTACACTGTAACTACATTTAACTATACATATTAGCGCTTTACACATTACAAAACCTATTATGTATAATAATACAGCTGGCCAAATCTCAAGTTATCACCTTTTGGCACACCACTTCAAATGGACCACTGTGTGAGGGATGACAAACTTGCCAGGCTTGAAGTATATACAGATGTGCATTACATTACCTGACCCAGGCAGGATGTTGATAACTCCTTTTGGCAATCCTGCTTTTACAGCTAGTTCTGCAAATTTTAGTGCTGATAGTGGGGTGACCTGAAAATGACACAAACATACAGGGTTTACAGGGTTATTCAATAAAAGTTCTCATTGTTTAAAATGGTGCTAATTTTGCCCCAACTAATCAGATGTTAGCTTTCAAATGTTAAATAAGATCTGATTGGTTGTGGCAAAATTTGCACCATTTTAAACAATAAGAACTTTTATTGAATAACCCTGATCGTGTATAACACTTGTATTTTCAGAGAAACAAATACAATGAACAATATTTTTAAAAATTCTAACACTATTTACTTCAGTAATCTTGGTAATCTCTCTGTATTTTAGTGGCAGGTAACATTTCTCACTATAGTAAGCCCTTCAGTTTGATGGATAAATGAACATTACCTGGGCAGGCTTTAATACTAAAGTGTTTCCTGCAGCTAGACATGCTGCACTTTTCCAAGCGAGCATCATCAGAGGATAGTTCCATGGAATGACAATGGCACAAACGCTAGAAATACAATGGAACAATATGTGTTGGGGTCTTTCTACAAAAGGAATTACTATAAAGTATTATATATGGGAATAAAAATGTACTTACCCAAGAGGTTCCTTCTTAGTAAATGTAAGATTACGGTTTGGCCGAGCTTGGTTTATTGGAATTGTAGAACCCTAAAAAAAAATTAAAATAGGGTCAATGTAAGAAACAAATGTTTTTTCCGACAGTTTTCTGATCACATAAAATATATTTTAGATTAATTACTATCCTATTATGAGATGACCATAACCTCTCTGAATGACTTCTTGATGAACCCCAAAATGGTGGCAAAGACACAGATGTCACATCTGGATTGTTTTTTCCCCTTTTTCTTGAGGATGTTTTCCAAGTCTTACCTACAGGGCCCTTACTGGGCTCTCAAAAGACTCTTTACAGAGATACCATGGTCCATTTAAAAACCCACTGGTGAACAAGCATTTAACTTCTGGTTGTGCTTTACCATAACATTGTCATCCAAACAAATATTTGCACAGACAGGGAATATAGCGGGTTATTTAATAATAACAATATAGCAAACATTTATAACAAACTCAATAGTAACTACCTGAATTTTGTCGCACCACCCAGCAAAGTATCTAAATGTTTGCACAGACATTCCAATGTGTGTCTTCAGAGCCAAAGTGTATACAGCACCTGAATCAAGGGACTCAATTGTAGCTAACTCTTCCTGGTGTTCCTCCATTAGGTCAGCAAGTCTATAGGGGAAAAGAAGAAACATGTGTTTCATTCCTTTTTACAGGCCTCTTATCTTTCATTGAGGATACAAAGTTTAAAGGGTACACTGAAAAAATTACTCTAATTTTAATCTTTAGATTAATGCATGTAAGCAGCACAAAAGCTAGGTATACACACTATAAAGTCCTGATAACGTTGGATGCTGCAGATCATGCAGATACTGTCTGTCATCTTTCAAAAATCTTCCTGTGTGTACCCAGCTTTACTTTGATGTGTTTGTGTTGCTGTGTGACTTGCTCAAGTTCAGTCCCCAAGCCAGACTATCTGAATCTAGCATTAAAGACAATCTGAAATCTAGCATAAAAATAGCATTGAAGTAAATGTAAACCCCTGATGAACTGGATGAAAAACAGCCCCTCAGCTCAGTCACATGCTCCCATGCCTCATCTGTCCAGTAAACCGATTGGCTAGAGGCTACTAGTGGGTGTGACCAACTGTACCAACTGTAAAAAGTTCCTGCAGAATCTTTAGACTGAGCATGTTTTAAGAACACAATGGTCAGTGACCACACTGGGTGATAAAACACAAACCCCAAACTAGAAAGGTAAATATCCTAACAACCAAGGTGAGACACAGATTACTGCTTTTATATTAAGGCTTTCCTTCTGAAAGAGTGTTGTTCTGAGGCTTTAGTTGTCCTTTAAATGAAAAGTGTCCCATCTTTCATCATTGGTAAATAAAGAATTTCACATTGATATAAGCAACTGTGAGCAGCACTGGGGCTCAGTGGTTAGCATTGAGTCCTGGGTTCGATTCCACCCTTGGACACATCTGCAAGGAGTTTATATGTTCTCCCCGTGCTTGTGTGGGTTTCCTCCGGGCACTCCAGTTTCCCTCACAATCATATAGACATACTGATAGGTTGTATACATCAAATAAATGTGCTTAGATTGTAAGCTCTTCAGGGCAGGGCATGATGTGAATGTATGTAATTGTAAAGCACTATGGAAGATGTTGGCTCTATATAAATCCACAATAATAATAATAAATTAATTTACTCTTACCTGTATAATATCCTTCCCCTGTCCCTTGCATTCATTTTCCCCCATTCACCATTTTCAAAAGCATCTTTAGCTGCTGCAACAGCTTTGTCAACATCAGCCACAGAGCAGTATGAGACTTTGCTTATAACCTGTCATCAAACACAATAGACCAATTTTAAGCATATTACCTTAAGAAAGGTGTCATGTTATGGAACCTGTGAGAACGTGTGTGATACTATTTCTATAGAGTTGATTTAGTTGACAAGTTTTCGAGGGCTATACCGTCTTCATCAATACTGCTCTGACTTGATGAAGAGGGTATAGCCCTCGAAAGCTTGTCAACTAAATAAAATGTTAGTCCATAGAAATAGTACCACAGTTCTCTTATGTTTTAATATCTATATATTGAACTAATACAGCACTACAATAATTTTTTTGTAGCATCTCTACAGATTGGAGGCGCCGAACCTGCGGGTGGTCTGATAAGGTGGGCATTAAACACTAGCATATTCAGGGAGATTCAATAAAAATTCTTATTGGTAAAAATGGTGCTAATTTTGTCCCAACCAATCAGATATTAGCTTTCAAATGTTAAATAAAATCTGATTGGTTGGGGCAAAATTACCACCATTTTTAACAATAAGAACTTTTACTGAATCTCCCTGCAGGTTTTTAATAAATCGGCATAACTTGGCTTGTGGGTCAGATAATGCTACCATCCAAAATGGATTCTGGCAGATGGGAGCAACATGTGGGCCCCAAACACCTAGGCCTTAGGGTGCCCAGAAATTGAATTTAAATGGTTACCAAAAGGTACATATGATAAATATGTCATGTTTGATCTCTTTGGTTTAATAAATTCAAGAGCGTCATTAATATATGGGTATAAAAGACATTTATTTGCATGCATGAGCGCTTTAGTGAAACTGAATACGGAAGGTATCGGTTCCCACAGCGGTTAGTGAGTGGGTGGTGGCAGTATTCCGATATACCTGGTAATTGGTATATGTGATGGCATCCTTCAACCTGGTTTTGAACCGGTGAGCTGGGAAAGCTTTATTTGGTCTGAGGATGAGAGTTGTAGTTCCAGCACAAAAGGGACATTGTCATTCTAAAGATAACTGCCAATTGACTGCTGTTGGTTACCCAAGAGCAAATGTGTGTTTGTGTTAGAAAAATTAAGGCTACTGACTGAATCTCTCTTCAACTAAGCACAAGTCTTATTGTAGGGAACTGCATGGCTAAGCTGAATTATTCCGGAATAATGATACTGTTTATTTTAAAATATATTTTCCTATTAGTTTAGTATGTAATATTGTTCATTTCTCTGCATTTGAAAATTCTCTGTTTACACATTTCACTATTCGCCTCTTCTAGGAAATCCCAAACAACCAGTGCTAAGTTGCCAATTTCTGTATTTAACCATTGAAAGACTCCCTGATATTAATGATATTTTGAAGGTGGAAGCCATATGGAAATGTTACTGTAATAGACCATGAATGAAACTGCCAGGAATCTAGCAGAACACAAAAACAGGCACACAACTAAGATTAATACGTACAGATCCATCAGTAGGGTTAATTGTGTTGTATGTTTTCCCATTATCAGCATCCACAAACTGCCCATTGATGAAACACTGGTAAGGCATCTTCACGGTCATGTTGTTAACATGTAGAGTCGCCTGGTAACAAAAAGGTCTTGTTTATTCAGGTGTACTAAGGCATACTAAGGAGTTAATGCAAACATTTTGACATGCTATCAATTTGCAGTAACCAATACTGGGTTACTACTGCAGTTAGAGAGCAACTGATTGGTTGCTGAAGTTTAATAGCACAAGGCACAGACAAGCATTTGCACATTTTTTTTCATCAGCCCTAAATTATCAAGGCTAAAGTTTTCATATGTCCATAACTGCGGGCTGTTAGCATAACTATGCAATCATAGACCATAAAAACACAGTTAGAGATAACATGAAAATGAACCACTTGGGAACAGCTTGGGTATAAGCTTTGGAAACATTGTCATTTAGTCAGTAAATAAACTGGTCCTATTCCACCAAACTATTAGCCAGAAAGAATTCACTGAGATCAAATAACACTTGCGGTTAACACTTTACAAAACAAACACAAGGGATTCAAACAGTAGCATAAGTAGGAATAACTGGGCCCCTTCATCTACAGAGGGTTTCTGGGTGAAGGTTGTATCTGTCATAGGGTAAATAAGAAGATGGAATGGAATTTCATTAATAAATTTATATGTAATAATTTACTGTGGTTGTGCGAACTCTTAATCAGAATGAAATCTGGCAGGCTCAGACATCTCTCTGAATGCTGTCATTTTATATCAATGGAGAATTAAACTGGGAGTAGAATACATGAACAAAATACAGCACCCTGAATCTTTGCATTAAATACAGACGCCCCACCTAGTGGCAAAAACTAAAATATATTTTTAAGTACCCACAAAATCAGATCCAATACAATTTAAACTTTTCAGAATGTTTTATAGTTATTATTATTATTATTTTTTTTTTAAAGGCAACTGTCCAAAAGGGAGAATGCAAATAGATCACTGTTTGTCACATAAGATATTACTAAGTGGTTCACAGCATGATGTTCTGCATATTGTCCAAACTCACATTCCAATACCTAATTCTTATAATGTAATAAATTTCATGGTAAATTTTCACTTAATTGACATTTTTTCATCAAACTGATTACATTTTGTTGCAAAAAAGAAACTCCACCTTTTCTGTGGTTTAATTTTGGGACAAAACTGAGATTTTGTGGAGGAATTTCTGGTTTCAACACAAAAATATTGGTTTCAGAATTTCATTGATAAAGTGATGTGTAATAATTTCCTGTCATTGTGCAAACTCATCATCAGAATGAAATCTGGCAGGCTCAGACATCTGTCATTTTATATCAATGGAGAATTAAACTGGGAGTAGAATACATGAACAAAACATTAAGCAGCAATACAGCACCCTGAATCTTTGCCTTTTTCTTGTGTAAGCTGTTCGGCTTCTCTAATATTAGCCACAAAAACACATTATTTACCTAGGGAGCTGCTACCCCCCACAGGGGGATACTTTCACAGTTTATTTATTTTTTTGGGGGGGGGGGAAAGTGAAAGGTGCTCAGTCACGTAACTAAGAATTACTGGCCCCCCAGTAAAACTGTGATGAGCCCCACACCCTGCTTCACTTACAGTACTTTTCTGGGGGGAGCTGTATCTGTCAGTTTCTAGGCTTTATTTGTTTATACATTGCAATAAGTTGACACTAACATGTGGATTATAAATGTCATAGGTACTTTATGTGGACATGTGAGAAACTTACATAGTCTATCACAAGCTCTTCTTCATCTTCTCCTCGTGACTTTTTTACAACCATCTGAATGAAATCCCCAAATGTGGTGGCCATGTAGACATCTTCATTCTGCAGCTCTAACCCATTGCATTTTTGTTTGATCTCTTCAACCATCCTTTTATATAGTATGTTAAGAGTATAAGAGAATAAAGAATTGTTAATATTAGCCACATGAAAAAATAGTTCAGGTAATATGCAAAACTCATATTACTTCCTAGAATTAACCACATACTCTGGCAGATGGAGTATAAAGAGGGATGACAGATGTTTTATTTACCAAACACTGTCAATGGATAACAAAATGTATACAGCACTGAACCTTCTGTTGTGAGAATGCTAGAATGTGTAATATTTCTTTACCAGTAGCAAGGAATGGGGTTTTCCCAGAACCTTTGTAATTCTTTGTAATTCACAAAACGCATTTACTTGCTGGTTTAACAGTGCTATTGGTTTTATGCAAATAAAGGAGAGGTTTATTATTATTATTATTATTATTATTTATCAAGTGACTGAAGGTTCTTCCCTATTGCTTTATGATGTACTGTTTTCCCAGAAACAAAGCAATTTAAAAAGTCTAGTAAATGAAATATGAAATACAGGATAATCCTTATATAAAATGCTTGTGAAGGTTCTCATTCATCCAGGTCATGGTATATCTGTTGTACCTCCCCCTTCAAATGCCAGAGCCTTATGTATTATAATAATATTAAAGGGCAACTATAGTGAAAAAAAAACTTTGTCTGTATACAATGTATAGATCACTTAGTATAAGCTGCCTTACTTTCATGTTTCTGTGTGGCTTCGTTTCTTCACACTGGCAGAAGTTTGTACCAAGCTGTGTAGTCCCCCTCCCCTCTCTGTCTACTCCCCCTCAAGCAGTGACGGGCTGTATACAGAGTCCGAGCATTGTCAGTTGAAAGGACTTTAAATGAAGTGCTGACATCCTGTTGACCCCTCCCTTCCAGAGCTAGACTGCAAGCAATCAAAGTGTGGAATAAAGTAGCAATATGCTGAAGGGAGGGGCAGAGGGGGAGAGAGGAGGACAAGTGGTGCTGAGATTCTTTACAAGTAAGTTACTGAACTCTGCCTGTTCTCTAACTTTGCTAATTGTTATTTACTTTTTACCTAAAGTTCATATCTCTCCCCCTGCTTAGCTGAGATCATAATCACTGAAGAGAGAGTCAGTGTAACAGCAGCTTGTAGTGACACCTTCACAAACACAGTGACACTGCTTGTTGTCCTGTTACATTTTAGTTGCTTTAGTCTATATATTTCATACATTGCACTGTGTGTCTTGTTTGGTATATAGTCTGTATTACTGTATTATATATACTGTATTAGTGTTCCATTTGAGTCACTGGTTTTGTATGTATATAAGATTTTTTTTGGGGGGAGGGGCTGTTTTATAGTGTGTTATGCTCATATTGCTGGGTTAATGGTTTATTGATTGTGTTTAGCACTACAGCATTTGACTATATGTTGCACATGGTACATATAGTGTGGGTGAGAGAGTGTGTGACAGTACTGCATGGGAGCTTTGGATTGTGTGGGTGTGTGCCTTTGAGTGACAGATGAGGTGTAGCAGCTCCTACAAATCACAGCATATTCAAAGGCTTATATCTCGGGGACTATGTAGAATTTAAAGAAACTAAAGGTACCCTGGTGGATGGGATGACTTATAGGATACATTAGAAGAAATTAAAAAAAAACAATTTTCTCACTATAATTGCCCTTTAATCTAACCCTTCTTACTTGTGCAGCTTCCTAAATCGTATAAAACTTATTTACTTTTTACCTAAAGTTCATATCTCTTCCCCTGCTTAGCTGAGATCATAATCACTGAAGAGAGAGTCAGTGTAACAGCAGCTTGTAGTGAGACCTTCACAAACACAGTGACACTGCTTGTTGTCCTGTTACATTTCAGTTGCTTTAGTCTATATATTTCATAGATTGCACTGTGTGTCTTGTTTGGTATATAGTCTGTATTACTGTATTATATATACTGTATTAGTGTTCCATTTGAGTCACTGGTTTTGTATGTATATAAGATTTTTTTTGGGGGGAGGGGCTGTTTTATAGTGTGTTATGCTCATATTGCTGGGTTAATGGTTTATTGATTGTGTTTAGCACTACAGCATTTGACTATATGTTGCACATGGTACATATAGTGTGGGTGAGAGAGTGTGTGACAGTACTGCATGGGAGCTTTGGATTGTGTGGGTGTGTGCCTTTGAGTGACAGATGAGGTGTAGCAGCTCCTACAAATCACAGCATATTCAAAGGCTTATATCTCGGGGACTATGTAGAATTTAAAGAAACTAAAGGTACCCTGGTGGATGGGATGACTTATAGGATACATTAGAAGAAATTAAAAAAAAACAATTTTCTCACTATAATTGCCCTTTAAAAATCACTATGCTAAGAGTGAATAACAGTTCGTATGTAATTAAATAACGTTATGAGAAGATAATATGTATGGAAAAAAGAAAAACACTGTGAAAATAACAGTTGACATAAATATTATGCTTTAATAAAAAAATTTAAAAAATACAGTTAAACTGAAAAGTACTTGGGACAGGAATATAGGACTGGTAATTCCTACCTCCCAATACAGTTTCTTTGAGGAGCACCAGCCCAAAGAAAACTGATTCTGCCAGTCTTTCTCCTGGCTTCAGTACTACCTTTAATACAGGAATAGTCCAGGACTAACCTGGCAAATGAAAACTGTACATGCTGTAGCTTCACAACAAATATCCAATCCTACCTCCCTGTTCCAGGTACTTTCCATTTCTAAACAGTTAATTTAAATGATTCCACCTTACCATGGCTTTGATTCCTTCAGGAAAAAGGAAACGGTTATAAAGGGTATCTACAGTGTCATTGGGTTCCACGTCACACACTCTTTGCAGCAGAATTGGACCTGTATCCAGGCCATCGTCTGCCCAGAAGATAGAAAACCCTGCCTTTTTATCTCCTTGAATTAATGTCCTGTAAATAACCAACAAGAAAACATAACCAACACTTTTGTCTAATTTCAGCTGGGGAAACTTTATATAAAACTTTGCTTTGTTTGGCACCATATCTTTCAATAAGCAAGTGTAAGCCAATCATGGATCCCTCTGCATAAATCACTGAGACAACAACTGTCGCTGTCAGCACATAGGAATCATTACATTGAATGTGATTTATGGATGAACGACTTCCAGTGTCCTGTTAAGCAATCCAACTAGACAGCCTATCAACTATCTTTTTCAGCAGCAGATGCCTGCCTTTTATAGGAAACCATGGATGCAGTAGAATGTGTCAAACTATGGCAATATCCCTGGAAACCATTCCAAGTAACATAGCTCAAAAGAGTTCATACACGTTGCTTAAAGGATAAGAGTATCATTAATCGTTAATAAATTTATGAATTTTAAAAAAAGGGTGTTGTGTAAAACTTGGTTCTACAATTGGTTAGTTACTTCCCATTTCTATGTTTTTGGAAATATTTCTTCATTTGCTAGCAGCCAAATGTACAAACTTGAACTCCAAACCTCAGCTGGTGGCACTCCGAATTACACATCACCTGGTGCGTACAGGCCTCTGATGAAGTGGATACGTACATGAAACGCGTCAGGCTGGTAACGTGTGTGTATCATGTCCTGATTATAATATAATGGAATAAAGTTAGAATTTTCGTACTCCCTGAGTAGCGCATCCCATCTCTTACAAAAGACTAACCTGAACTTGTGCCTAATAAGGGGAGGCAGTACTGTGGATGTACGCACCAGGTGATGTGTAATTCGGAGTGCCACCAGCTGAGGTTTGGAGTTCAAGTTTGTACATTATGCTGCTAGCAAATGAAGAAATATTTCCAAAAACATCTCTTAGAAAAGAGCAGCAGAATGTAGGCAATCTTTATGGTTTCTTCTGTAAATATATCACAGTTCAGTTGGGTTTAGTTCTCCTTTAAACAAATAGTAGGGAGGAGATATAAAAGAAACTATAAGTGAAAGCAGAAGCAAAAGGGGAAATCAGTGGCGGTGAAGGCAATATATGGAAAGGCAGGAACAAAAAAAAAAAAAGAAATGAAAGAAAGACAAGGGGGTGTCTAACCCTCTAGATGTTAGAAAACTACAACTCCCAGCATTCCTCCATTGCAGAAGAAACCAAGGAATGCTGGGAGTTGTAGTTTTCAAAATCTGGAGGGCCGCAGGTTGGACATCCCTAATTTGAAGACACCAGGGAGGTTTGCAAATTTTAAAAAGGTTAATTTATTACATTCATTTTTTTTTGCAAGGGAGCAAACCAGACAAGGAGCATAAATGTTTCAGAATATTTGCAAAGCATCCTCCTACAACCATATTTATAAAGCTGCAATGTTCCAGGGTACACATTTGCAGAGGATGACATCTCCCCAGTCAATAAACCAACAATATAATTTATTGAATAATGTATTCTGTGTAGGGATAATTGTTTGTTCTACCAGTTTATTAATCTACCAATAGGATAATAAATTAAATATCTAATTAAGAATTGAAATCCATGGAATACCACAGCTTTCTCAATGTAGCCCCTAATTCTAGGTGACCGTTTTAGGCAGAAGAAGCTTCTCAAACAACATTGACATCAGGATTGTGTATTTTATCTTTATCTGATTTTTGGTGAGTGTTGAAAGTGTGGGAAAACTGACTTTTTAGTAAAAAAAAAGTATAAGAAAGCTTAACACAAACCTTACCAATTAATTGCAGATGCTCCTCTATGTCGAGGAAGAATGGAAGGATGATAGATAATAGAGCCATGTTTAGGACTATCGATAACATCCATAGGAATAAACTGTGTGCAAAAAGGCAGAACATTGAGTTCAGCACCCACCGACTTGTAAGCATCAACTACTTCTGGGATAGACTTCCCCTTCACTCGCCACCTTGGAAATTTAAACACTGGGGTACCATCTTTCTCTGCAGCAGCAGCTAAAAGACAGTGACAATGAAGACAGAAATTCTGAGAGTACATTTTATTGGTTTACAGTACAGAGGAATGTTCATAGGGATGTTTGGGAAACATTGTTTATTTTAAAAGGTTTTTGTCAGTTGTTATTAGAAAGATGGGGGTTTTTAACAAAGAATCTATAACAATAGTTTTATATATTTGAACAGTTTACGGTAAGTTCTTTCATTTAAATCCGATCTTTGTTTTAAATCTTTCCTGGTCCTTTGAATTGGTTGATACTTCCTACAACTTTGTGTACATGGAATAATCCTCCTGTTTAACAAAGTACAAATGGCCACTGTTTTTTTAGACATAATTTTATTTTTTTAACCCTCCAAATGGAAAGTTAGATTAGGAAATTGTATATTTTTTTTTTTTATTCGCTTTATCTATAACACTATTTGTAGTGTACAGCTTATATTCACATCTTGTTTTGTTGTGTCTTATATAAGTACATATACACTTTAAATATTATACAATTGTTCACAAAAGTTATACATTTATAAAGTCTGTAGTTGGTTACCTTTAGTTATTGTACACTTTGCCCGATCTTATATTATTTGTTATTACTTTTTTAATTAAATAAACTATTTACAACTTTAAACTTGTCTTGGTTGTCTTGTTTAAGTCACATATTAGTTATTCCATATCATCGCTTTATATCTCATATAAGGTATATCTAAAGAGGAGGAGATTCTCTTTGCAGTACAGAGGATTGAAAAATTGGGGGGAAAGAGAAGGGGGGGGCTACCCCGGGGTTCGGTCATCCATCCCAGATTTGCTTGTTTCAGTTATTGGCCAATTCTATCCATGCCTTCCAGATCTCGTCAGATTTACTCGGGCACCCTCTATGCATGTATATAATTTTGTGGTAAGCCAAATCGTTATTTACTAGTTGTATCCAGTGACTGCGTCTTGGTGGGTCAGGTGACATCCATTTCAAGACAATCGCCTTTCGTGCATAGAACAGTAGTTGTAAGATTAATATTCTCTTGTGATGCAGCCAGTCTTCTTCCTCCAAAAGCCCCAAAATACATTCTTCCGCTTTATGTGGTATGCTTATACCTAGTTTATTCATTAGATATCCAAGTATTTTATTCCAGTAATTTGTAATTATTGGGCAGTTCCATATTAGGTGCCATTAGTAGGCATCTCTGGTTTTACATTCAGGGCATAAAGGGTTGGGAAATTGAATAGTTTAATTATTGTCTAACTTACCCTTGATGGTGAAAACTGCAACACTGTTCGAGGTTCCTATTCCTTTCTATACAAAATTTTACAATTCTAGCCACTGGATTAAATATGCCGAGGTGGTGGACAAAAAAGAGGAGGGGCCACAACAGAAACCGTTTTCAGAAATGGCTTCACCAGCTCACAAAAGGAAATCAAAAAAGGCTTTGTTCACATAAGAAATGAATCTGGCTTTATGCAGTCTAGGTCAGTAGATAAATTACACCGTGACTGTGGCTAGACACAGGTCAGGTTATTCTGTAAGTAATACAGTGTTTATAATACCAAATTTGTTTAACAAATGCGGACTGATATACCTTAAAGGCAATAAATGTTGAAACAGCTGAGGAGAGACACCGATGGGACATTAATTATGTTGTGAACCATTGAGAAGAATTAATTTCACATCAGAGGACAAACAGACATATCTAAGATAGCTCTAATGCATTGGCTGGAAAAACCTTATTTTCTGCTTCTGTGATCTGGTATGTAAGCAGCAGCTGGCCACATTTCTGCTTGGTCCTCCAGCTTTTATTACGGCTCTTCTGTATACATCTCACTCAGCTATAACCTTGACAATGCAGCTTGATTTTGCAGTTTCTCACATTCTATGTAAAACTGCACCACCTTGCTGTCTATTTCTTTTATGATTATGGTTATGTCCGTGCAATTGCACCATCCAGTATGTTAAGAGTAAATTATTCTTGTTGGATTTAGAGGATCAGGTTTACAGTTTGACATTTTACAATTAGATAAAGAGATTTAAGCAGGATATCTACGGTATGTAATGCTACACTGAGCCTATTGGATAAACACTGAGAATCTAAAGAAAGTAAATGAATCACACAGAGCTGGAACAGTCACTTAGACGGCTCCCATCTACTTTCAAACATTAACACTGGGTGCTATTATTTCGATACTACAGTATAAAACCAGAAATGTTGAAATCATAAATGTTTCATAGCTACCATCAAATTATAAAGATTTCATCCATTCAGTTAATCTTACAATTAGCTGTAAATCTTCCTTATTTAATAGCAATGGGTGGGTACCAACTACAGTAATTTAACTTGGTCAGTCACCACCTTTCACATAGACACAGGGACTGCAAACATATCCAATAATATTCACGCTCCCAGCACTAGCTTGTGCCAATGTATATCATGTGGTGTGGATGGTGGTGACAAGACACTTTATCCACACATACGACAGCTCTTATTTTTTTAAATTGAACTATACACCCTCCTTTAAAAATGACAGAAATGGGTGAGATTTAGCTCCCGAGCACTTAAATATTGGTTCAGATACAAATAACCAGATTTAACACAAAGTGCAATGGTCCATGTAGTCCTCACTGTCTCCTACAGTTACACACCAGAATGGTGATGTTCTGCCCACACCACTGGCAAAGACATTTTTCCAGTCATCATTAAGGTGCATAGAAAGTTAAATCACAGTTCAAAAGAAAAAATCCGAAGCACTTACTAATGGGAGAACACTCTTCTAAAGGAAATTTGTGGCGCTCACACTCTTCACAAAGCTGCTACGGCCCACGGGAAACCAATGATTCTTGGAAATGTAGTTAGGGGTAGGCAGCACACGAGGTATAAAATTCAATGCTTTATTTCATCAACTTAAAAACAGTTTGGTACAGCTATGCAAACACGGAAGTCCACCATGTTACATGCAAAGAGGGTGGAAGGAGATGTCTGACGCATTTTGTGACAAGCAGTCACTTCATCAGAGACGTCTCTGCATGTAACATGGTGGACTGCCGTGTTTGTATAGCTGTACCAAACGGTTTTTAAGTTGATGAAATATAGCATTGAATTTTATACCTTGTGTGTTGCCTTACTCCTACCTACATTTTCCAAGAATCATAGAAAGTTAAATTGCTTCATCACAAAGCAGCTCCAACAGTATGGCACCATATAAACTGCATGAACATAGAACATAGTCGTAGTTAAATGATTTATCTCAGTGCCTGTACCAATCCCCTGAAGGACCAAAGCTTTTGGCACCAGACAGAAACATGTTTCCTTATACAATGAAAGTAGATTCTGTATAGCACTTACCCAATGGGTCGGCTTTCCCATCCTTGTCTGGGACAGTAAACACACCAACAACTTTATGTCCTTCCTTGCGTAGATTGTTGTATACTTCTTGGCCAAATAGACTTTGACCAATGAGGGCTAGTCTTAATTTGTTTTGATAGTAGTTCTGGAATATAAGGAAATGTTAAGAATATAAAGAAAATATTATTTAATATACATAATATGTGTGTGTGAATACAGCAATGTATCCATATATAATTATGAATATATGTTGAAATGTAGAGGGGGGGAAAAATGCACTCACCATACAAAAATAGGAACATCAATTATGTTAAATTAATAAGATGATCACACATGCATTGTGGGAAAGTGTTTATTTATTCTTCACAGTTATTGGTGTATTCTGTTCTCTCACTGTGAGGCATAAACTGACGCAATTTATATTTAAAGGAGGGGAACTATACTGTAGGTGTCACTCTATTGGCTACACAATGGTGATGTCACTGAGTGCTCTAATTTCCAACATTTGAGACAGTAAACAGATAGTGTCCCTGCCCATAGCCTGGTGAAAGATCACAATACACATTGCCTTTAGTGACTACACAAATAAATCCCAGACTGAAGGATGCAGGTGTAGCAGGTTTTACTGAGCTCCTGTTTGATTGAAGGTGTCAGTAGCACATGTTTAGCCCTCCCATGCATTGTATATACCTTGTAACAGTAAGGTGGATTACAGATGGCCAGCTGTCACCCTGAACAGGGTTCTCTATGTCTTCTATAATAATCAGGGGAATAGGAACTTTTTCCTAGAGAGTGACCAGTGACAGGCCAGGGTGACAGTGGGACCATGCTGGGTGGGCGGGTGCTATTTCCAGGCAGCTCTCCGATCCCTGCAACGTGTCCTCTGCTCATTCCCATGTTAGGAGCTGCTGATGCAATTCCACCGCTCTCCGTAGAATCCCCTTACCCGCTGCTACCAGCACTGATCATCAGCCCAGACCCGCCGGATGGAACCGCTTATGGGCACTGCCTCCTGTGCGGCCACATGGGTCTAACACTAATTCCCTGTTCGGACCACGCTGTGGCTATTGAACGGGATTTACTGCATTGCACACTCTGTACCCGGGTTACCATTCTTCCTACCAGCCATGTCCATGGGGTAATGAGGGTTTTCCATCTGTATGACTACATCTCCCAGCAGCCTTTGCAGAGTCTATGCTGGAACATTTAGTCCATTACCAGCTGGGGATAGAATGATGCCTGTGCTAGGGGTGCAGGTCGGATACTGGTCGGTGCTGGCTGATGCCCGACATGCCATGTATGCCAATGACAGGTTACTACTCACTGCGGTGGTGGAGAACTTCCTGATGAACCGATTGGCCGTCCACAGCATTTTAGCGAGTGACACACACGTACAAGCCAAGTGGTACAATCAGTAACAATCTCAGATCGCAACCCTTCAGTCACTACTATTCCTTCCCACCACCACCACCACACTGTGCATTCCATCCAGGCCCCGCCCCTTGCCCCGCCTACCTGTCATTATCTGCCAGAAACTAAATAATGCGTAGTTCGCCACGCCCACCAAGGTCCGCGCTTCCTCATTTTTCGGTGGATTAAAGGAAACGCCACCTAGCGGTGTATTGCTGTTAGTGACGCCTCTCTATTATGCCTCTCTATTATTTTTCTGCTGCAGCCGGTATGGACGAGTACCGGTAGGGGGGTGACCAATCACATTGTCTTATATATTTGGACTTTCCCACCAAATGTGTATCATTGAGCCACTACCTCTGCATTCTCTCCAGCATAGTGGTGATACATTGTTAAACCAGTTATGTAGAGTGGTTGGTGTTCTATAGAATCTCCCTGAATAGTTTTTTATTAACTTCCCAATGTGAGATACATCTTGAAAGTTTGAAGGTAAATTTAAAGGCACTTATCCATTTTTCATTACATATATTCATTTGTAGATCTGTTTCCCACTTAGTCATACATTGTAGTTTATCAAATGTATTTTTGTTTCCAATACAATTGTAGAATTTTGTAATGTCTTTTTAAAGTTTTTGTCCATCCAGGCATAGGTCTATATGTACAGGAGCCATTCAAAGGTTGTTTCAGGTGGCAAAAACCCTAGGGACACCCCTGAAGTTACCAGGTAATCTTATGTCTCAGTCTCAACTGCTCCTCCTGCTGCAGTAAGCTTAGGAAAGGATTGTGATAGATCCGAAACATGTCACAATAAACAGAGTGGTTTGCAGTACTAGATACGTGTGTCCTCGATATTATATTGTGTGAATAATCTTGTATTTCTCTGTATATGTATGTATGTGTGTGTGTGTATATGTATATATATATATATATATATATAGTCCAAAAAAGGCCACAGCACCAGCTGAAAGTCAAAGGTAACGTGAATAGCTGCAAAAATAACCATATTCACACATTCTGGATATATATGTACATATATATATACATAGACCACAAAGCCGTGTAGGATGCAGGCACGCACTTTTAGCCCAATGATTGCTTGGGTGCTACCTCCAAGGAGATATTAAACAGCAGAAGAGGAAACGAAAGTGCACTCCAAGTTCTTCTTGATATTGATTTGTTTAAATAAAGTGCATAGCAATGTTTCGTCTCTGTTTCTATATTGTAGGGCATACCCTCCCACCCCCAACCGCTAAGTTCCTCCTCCTCCTCCAATGGCACTACAGCCCAGTTTGAGCCTTGGCCTCCTTCAGTCTTCTGCCCCATCCATCTCCGCCTATTGCTGCCCGTTTCCAGTTGCGTATCTTAAGCAGTTCTTTGGCATCTTTGTCAACTTCATCTGCCCATCTCTTTTTAGGTCTTCCAGTTGGTCTTCGTCCATCCATGCTCCTTGAAAAGATTATTTTTGGGATCCTTTGGTCATCCATTCTAATCACATGTCCTGCCCATCTCAACCGTTGAATCCTAACAAAGTCTGATATTGGGAGATCTTTATATAGTTTATATAGTTAATGGTTGTATTGAATTCTCCATTCTCGTGGGTGGGGCCATATACTTTGCGTAATACCTTCCTTTCAAATGCATCCATTTTGCTTACTAGGTTTTGGGTAAGTATCCATGTTTCACACTCATGGGCAAGTATAGGCCTGATTATGGTCTTGTATATCCGGATTTTGTTGTTTCTTTGGATATCCCGTGAGTGAAAGATGTGTGATAGGGCAAAGTATGCTCTGTTGGCCTTAGTTATTCTTCCATGGATTTCTGCTGTTTCATTTCTATCACTGTCTAAGTTGACTCCCAGATATTTAAAATATTTACAGATTCTAGATTATTGTCTCCTATTATTATGTTCTGTGGTGGTCCTCTCTTTCTTGATTGTCTTAGAAATTTTGTCTTATCAGTGTTGATTATCAGGCCTACCTCCTTGGCTTGATTATTTAGATTGATATAAGTTTCTCTTGCCGATGCCATTATTCTACCATTAAAGAAGATTAAAAATCGATTCCAAACTCTACTTACAGCTCCTGGTTCCAGCGTCGTTCTGGTGTGGCACCCCTGCCTGCCGGGACTATAAGCAGGGGGCTGGACCAGCAGCCGTGGCTGTGATTGGCTGAGAGGCAGCCAATCACAGCCGTGGTTGCCAGCAATATAGAAGATGCTGGAACCAGGAGCTGTAAGTACATTTGGAATCGATTTTTAAACTTCTAACTTAGCGGTTGGGGGTGGGAGGGTATGCCCTGCAATATAGATAATGCTTTTAACTCTAGGTGAAGGATTTAAAGAGTGGGATCAGGAGGGAGGGGGAAAAAGGGCTCCCCTGTGCATGTCACCATCCCAACTGGAGGCAAGACAGGAGGCAGAGACGTTTGGACAGGAAGACAGCCACTACACCTCAGTTTCCTGAACTTTGGACATGGACTGCAGGAGAACCACAAGGATCAGGAATGTAAGGTAAGAATTTTTTTAAACTGTACAGTGGCGTCAGTAGTGGGTTAAGATTTAGTTTTGGGGGTGGAAATACCCTTTAAACAACAACCATCATCTTAAATGTGTCTCTAGTATCACGACTAGTAATTCATCTATATTAAAGTGCAATAAGATACAAAGTGCACATACCATCATAAAAAATAGAATAATTAATAAAATGTAAAATTGCACATATTGTTACTAAGACTAAATCAGAATGAGGAACGTATCATTTTCTCATATAATCATAAAAAAACATTTAAAAGAAAACTGAGTGTTCAATCCTTTTGGGGAAATTGTATTTAAGTCAATTTTTTTTTTTACTAGAGTTACCCTTTAAGTATGCTACCACAGCAATGGAGGGAAGGTCAGTAGGTGTGTGTACCTGGGTCAGGTTGGGGGTTAAAAAAAAACAAACTTTGTTGATAATTAGTCAAAAAGTTTGACTGCCATAGGAATGGATGGGTAAATCAGTAGGTGTGTACCTGGGTCAGGTTGGGGGTTAAAAAAACAAATTTTTTTGATTATTGATCAAAATTTGTTTTTTGACTTTAGTTACGGTTAAGTATGGCTGCCACAGAAATGGATAAATAGATCAGTTGGTGTGTGTACCTGTGTCAGGTTTGGGGTTTAAAAAAAACACATTTTTTGATGATTGGTCAAATTTAGTTTTTTTTTGTTACCCTTAAAATATGGCTGCAACAATAAGGTCAGTAAGTGTATGTACCTGTGTCAGGTTGGGGGTTAAAAAAAAACTTTTTTAAATGATTAGTTAAAACTTGTTTTGTGACTATAGTTACCCTTTAAGTGTGGCTGCCACGGAAATGGAAGGTTTGGTCAGTAAGTGTGTGTGCCTGGGTTTGGTTGAGGGGGTATGTCTTTTTTTGTGTTTACCACCATAAAACTAACTTTTATTGAGGATATATCAGTTAGGTTTTTTTTACTTTATTTACCCTTTAAGTATGGCTGCCACAGGAATAGAAGGGTAGGTCAGTAGGTGTGTGTACACGTGTGAGGTTGGGGGTGTGTTTTGTGTATGTATGACCATATAAATTACTTTATTTGAGGATACATCAAAATCAGTTTTTTTTAACTTTATTTTCCCTATAAGTATGGCTGCCACAGTAATGGAAGGGTAGGTCAGTAGGTGTGTTTACCAGTCTGAGGTGGGGGGTTGTTTTTGCATGTATGACCATATAACTAACTTTTTTTTTTTATATATCTTCATTTGAAAAAGTTTTTTTAGTAAAACATTGCTAGGTAACAAAGAAAGATTCAATAGTGTTTCCGTTTGAATGTTTATGGCTGGGTACACACGGGCGAATATCACGGCCGATTGTGCGGTTCCCTATGGGACCGCACGATTGGTCGCACAAACTGTAGGCCGCACCCACTATTGCCGCACCTGACAGACATTTAACCAGCCGAGCGCTCTCTCATAGCGAGCTCTCGTTGGGACAAAGCCTAATTCTGTATCCAATCTTCTTTTGTGGAGTACTAAGATGAGTTCCTGTGTGACTTCTAGAGAAGACAGAGGTATAGGGTTCAGCCCAGTGCCGCATAATAATTCTTTTACTTGTAAGGATGATTAAATGTGGCAATCTGTCTGAGCTTTTAACTTCTGAGTTGAGTGCCAGCCTTACTCCTCGCAGTGGCGAGTAATGAAATGAAAAGAGCAGTGGGCATTTAGGGAATGATCTGTTACAGATGTCATAGATGTATTGAGAGATGGAATCCCAGAATTTTGAGGGTATTCCCATAGGCACTGTAGTAGTGTTGCCTTTTTGTGGAGATATTTTGGACATTGCAGTGGGGGAACATTTGAATCTTGGTGACACAACCCTGGTAAATTGAAGGCTCTATATGTTCTATGAATGATTTTGAGTTGAGTTTTCCTCCAGATCTCAGATTTCATGTAAGAGTGTATTTTGCAGTATCCCTGAAGTATGTGATCCACTGAAGCCTCAGTGTCCAATCAAGGGCATAACTAGAAATCAGTGGGCCCCCAAGCAAAATTTTGGATGGGGCCTCCACGCCACCGAACCACAACTCCCTCCTCCCGTGACATGACTACCTTGGCTATAATTGCCACAAAAATAACCTATCTGTCTATCTATCTATCTCTATCTATATGTCTATATATCTATCTCTCTATATCATTTATATGCCTGTCTATCTATGTCTATTTTTCTGTCTGTTACTCTAATTACCTATTATCTATCTATCTACCTTCTATCTATCTGTCTATCTATCTATCTCTGTCTATTATCCATATCTATCTGTCTGTCTATCTATCTATCTATCAGTCTATCTAGCTCTGTAAAAGTGTCATTTCATTTTCATTCATTCATATTATTTAGTAGACTTACTGGAGTCTGGGGCTCAGGCTGGGCTGGCCTGACTTGGATTGAATGTGCTGTGCACAAGTACAACACAGCTGCAGCAGGACAGTCAGCAGGTGCCAGGGCAGGCCACCGGGCAGTCATACACGATAGCAGCCACAGTCTGGACTAGAGAAGTGAGGATAACGCAGGGCACAGATGCAAGTTAAAAAAAAAAAACAGAAAATGAAACCAACAAAAGAAGCTTTATAAGAACCGGCCCCGGGCCCCCCGCGATTGCGTGGGTAGTAGTTACGCCACTGAGTCCAATTTATCTTTTTATTTGTTTTGATTGGAAAAGGTGATTGGAGCAAGTAATGCAATGGATTAGGACAATGATGGCGAGGTTGAGTGCCCAAACTGCAACCCAAAACCTCACTTTTCATTGCATGGTGCCAACATGAAAAAACAACTCAAATAGACCTAGACCAGTACAGTAGATAGAGTCGATTATAGATTACCTATTACATTACCACACAGGAGTTTGAGATCTAAAACTGTGAACATTAACCCCTATATTATTAGACAGGAGTTTGACATCCATAACAGGGACACAAGCAGAGCTGAATGTTACAGCATGTGATCTCTTTCTGGTAAAGACAGTCGCTAAGACAGTCGCTAACCTTTTCTCTCTGGCTTTCTGGTACAAACTCTGGTGAACTCTGCTGTGCATGAGTGCCCACAGAGAGGGCTCCGATGCCACCTCTGTCACATGTGCTATAGGTTCGCCACCACTGGATTAGGATATCAAAAGGCCCTTGAATTAAACATTTTTTTGAATTTGTCACATAGATTTACAATAGTGTATGAGTTGTGCATAGTGGACAGAAAAGAGATGATCAATGCACATTCCTGGGCCCCATATATCATAATATCTATGCTTGCAAACAATGAAAACTGGGGGATTTTTTTACAATTTTATGCATAAAATGCATAGTGGAAGAAATGAAACAGTGGTAAATTAGATTGATTTTTACTTCTGGCCACAGTTGGAAACCAGAAAGTTGGTCTCCTTGTGGAGATGCAGGGTGAATATAACAGGCATGTCTGGGGATGTACGGTAGAGAAAGCCATTAAGAGGGCTCTCCAGCCTAAAACGGTGTCACTAAGTGTAAGGGCAGATCTGTGTGTTAGGGCAATTTGGCGAGAGTGTATTAAATGAGTACAACCAAAGAGAATGGTGCTGCCAGTTCAGTTTCTAGTGCAGTATTAGAGAAATAAGAAGTGCCTTCGACCCAGTCTTTAATGTGTCTAACAAGGGCTGCGAGACTGTAAGGGCTAGGCCACACTAGTGCGTTTTTTGCGCTCGTGATTGCGTCCGCGGTTTTCGCTAAAATGTAAATCGCAGGAACACGAAAATTCCCGCGATGTCCGTTCGCGTTTTGGTAACGCATGCGTTCACCATTTTTGGTGCGTTAACAAAATACGAAGCAAAACGCACAAGAATCGCGCACACAATCGCGTACGATAACGCTCGCGATATTATGCGCTATTCCTGTGCGTTGCAGTGTTCCCTTAACTCTGATGAAAAGGAATCCCACCTTGTGAGTGGGGGAGTTGCAGTTTTTCTGGATGCTCGACCATTCCATATAAAGTAAGAAAAGGCTTTATTTAAAATCTGGTGAACTCTGTTTCGATGAATACGGGAATCATTTGTATGAGATAATAATAGCCGGCCTTAAAAACACTCTGTGGGTAAATCCCTTTTTTTACCCATATGCGCTAAAGCGATATTGAATCACTGAACGGCGATATACCCGGGGTGATTTGGTCTCTGGGTAAATCTCCCCCACAGGGCGATGCAATACCTTGTGGAGATTGCACGATGTGCTGGACACATTTGTAAGGTTTAATACATTGCGGGATCTCGGGACGGTGAGCGCACTGCTGGCTCCATACGGATCCCGTTAATTTTCGCTCTACTAGGTCAAAACTTAAATTGGATTTTACCATTTACACTGCACGATGCACAACACTTTTTTGACTTGACTCAGGCATCTTATAAACAGTGTAAACCCGCTTACCACAGTGTGCCAGTGTCACAGGCCAGGCCTGGCAATATTACCAATGACAATGTTTTGTCCATCATTATAGTGATCTGCACCCAGTACACTGCCCTGAACCACATGCTATTACTATTAGCCTGGAATGTCAGGTGATTCCAACTCGATGTGTCTCTAGTGGAAGTAGGAAACCCTCCATTCAATTCGTTCATATCCCTTGTGCTCCGATTATGAAACAGTCTGCCCACGATAATCATGGCCACAATGCCTCTACTACAACATCACTGCTGTCATTCCCTCCTCCGCTGATGCCAGTGGGTGTGTTCTAGTAGGAAATCACGTGTCCCCGGTGTCACGGGGAAGGAGGTGGGTGGGGTCAGTTGGTCCTCAGTCCGCTGGGCAATGATGGCGGCTACAGCTGAGATTGTGTCTCCAGACTGGGAGTTTGATCGGTTTGATGACGGCTCGCAAAGTAAGTAAAGAGAGCAACTAAATGTTCCCCGCTGCCGGGACTTTTACTTCCAGTTGTTCATCTGCTTCTCTCTCCAAATGGGAGCTATGATCAGTAGTAAGAGAAAAGCTGGAGGGCAGCAGGTTGGACATGACTGGTGTCTCTGTGGGACTGTCACTGTCCTATTGGTTCATTGAGTTGCCGTTGATATTCAGGGGTGCTCCTACCATGAAGCAATGTGAAACAATTGCTCGGGGTGTGCCTCTGTAGTCCACTAGAAAGGCAGCAGTTATTGCAAAGCACTAGTTTACCAGTTGGTGTTAGGTCAGCCCTCCAGTCCACCAGCCAGTGTCATGTCATCCCTCCCGTCCACCAGCTAGTGTCACGTCATCCCTCCCGTCCACCAGCCAGTGTCACGTCAGCCCTCCAGTCCACCAGCCATCATTATATTTCCATTCTATTTTCTAGTTTGACAGCTCCTCTGACCTTAGCATAGAAGTCTCACTTATGGAATTGACAACAGACATATAAGTGAATAATAATTACAATAACCTAGAGAGAAAGGGAAATGTTTCGGACGCCTGGCCCCATGAGCAACCAATCAAAGCAGGCGCTGGAACTGCGCAGATCTATGTAGTAGTGTGGAGACTATAATGACCAGCTCAGTCACATGGTTTTGTTTAGAGCGTTGGAATTGAAGGCATGTGTCATTTGTAATGCTGAGGTGGATTTAGGAAATGGTTTCTGAATAGAAAACTTTTAGGGAAAGTCCTGATAGGCACAGCTCCTCTTTGTTATTTTAAAAATACCAGGCACAGCGACATTTTAGTTGCTAATATCAGTGTCATCATTCCTTGCTCCCAATGCCTGTACGTCTTACTTATGGCATTATTTGTTTTAGAGATCACCTTGTATTTTCATGGGTTTTATCACTCTGTCCTGTATTTTTAAAACCCAGTGACCCCAAATGCCCACCTTAAAAAGTTTTCTATACAGAAAATGATATTCTACGTCCACTTTACAAATGTCATGTTGGAATTTATTTCACTATTTTGTGTTTTTTATCAGTTAAAAAACAGTAAAAATGCAAAGCAAAAGTTATAAGGTCCCCTCTGCATGCAAACTTCCTATTTGCTCAAATAATAGAGACTTTGTGAGTTTTTTTAAAAATGCTTCTCTTTTTTTGTACTGCTTTTTTGCTTGTGGGGAATGTATGGGGCTATTTGCATGCACACATTGTTATTGAGAATATGCTGTTAAGAGCAGTGTTCGTTTTCACCAGGAATGTAAAACTTGTGTTTCTCCAGATGTTTAAAAACTACTACTGCAGCCAGGGAATGTTGGGAGTGTTAGTTTCAAACATCTGGCGGGCCGCAAGTTTGACATCCCAGATTATAACCATCCATAATGCAGCAGGAGCATCACAAACTTTACCACTTATTTTTCCTTGTTGAATGTGCAAGCTCTTTCACCGCAAGGTTCTGGTCTGTATCCGCAGTTTGTCCTGTCAGGTATTTGAGCTTTCCAACTATGCAGTACCGTATTTTGGGGATATAGGGGAAACATTTCCCATGGTATAACAAAGTGTAACATGAACAAGATCTATTTTCTTATCTAGAAAGCACTGCAACTTCTAAATAACTAAAAATATATTGAGCATATTTAGGTCTATTAAAGCATTCTCTCCTGCAGAAGTCATAAATGTATATAGTCAGTTTACAGTTAAAGAAATGAATAGGTCTACTGGTACAAACAATAGAAAAAAAGGTGTCCAAACTTTGCAGTTAATGGATGTACCATAATCATTTGTATTTGAAATAGCAAAAATATTGTAAGGTATTAAATAATATATAGTCAACTACATTTGACTTAATTTGAGCCAAGTTAATTTTAAAACTTATGCACCTCAAGTGGCTTCTTCAGTTTAACAGAGACGCATGTGGGTATATGTCAAATAACCTATACCAAACCCAGTTGAGTTTGATTTTGGTAATTGCGCATATGAAGGAGAACTCCTTATGATTAAATCGTCTGTGGTATGGACTGCTGACCGCTCCCCTCTCCCAGTGGGGCAGTCATGCTCAATGTGCTTCATCCAAGATATAAAAGAGTTGTCCAGTCTCGTTTGTATCTTCCAGTGCTAAGATGGGGAAATGGTTAAAGTGAAAGTTACTACAGGACTGCTGTAGTAAACATTTGACTTATTTTACACATCAATGTTTATGGAAATATTTTGCTCATCGGTTTCTGTGCTTTAAATCTGTGTTAATGTGATTTTAACTGTAGCTCTCCAGTAATAAACATTCAGGGAGATTCAATACAAGTTCTTATCATTAAAAATGGTGCTAATTTTGCCCGAACCAATCAGATGTTAGCTTTTAAATGTTAAATTAGATCTGATTGGTTGGGGCAAAATTAGCACCATTTTAAATAAGAACTTTTATTTTGAATCTCCCTGACTGTGTTGTATTTAAAAAGTGATGTCTGTGTATAAAATGGGGTTTACATATTTGTGGCTCAACCCATTTCATAACTGGAACTTCTGTAGCTCTTAGGAAAAGGTGATTGAGAAATGTATTTTGTTTTGAGGTTTCTATGTGGTAAGGAAATGACCTGCAAATCTATCCGGTAATTTTGGCCCAAGGGTAATAAAATTGTTAAACTAGAAATAAATGACTATTATTTGTTTAGGATTTATAGAATTATAGATCATAGACTCTTTTGGTGGAAGATTATCAGTAATCTGTGTAAGAAATAAGATTGTGTTTGACAGAGAATAGTATGTGTTTTAATGTAAATATTTTTTTATTATTAAGAGATCCATGCAGAGGTCCAGCTAAAAAACTATGGGAAATTTCTGGAAGAATACACATCGCAGCTTCGAAGGATTGAAAATGCTCTGGATGATTCAATTGGTGATGTGTGGGATTACACCTTGGATCCAATTGCACTACAGGTTAAACGGAACTGTTGTTATATGTATATTTCAACTGTCTAGTTTTTCGCATGTTATACCGTATATACTTGAAAATATCCGACCTCGGTTTATACTCGAGTCAGTAACTTACTTTGGAAGTCTGGCTGCCACACGCTCGCTCGCTTCCTCCCCGACTGTATTGATGTGCCGGCTGACTCTTCTGCTCTGCGCCAAGTAGTGACGTCAGCCGCCGCGACAGTACAGGCAGTGAGAGAGCAAGCGAGCGAGCAGGCAGAGGTCGGATTTCCAAAGTAAGTCACTGAATTTGGGAAGAGCTTTGGACCAACTACTGTTATATATAAAAAAAAAATTCTTGCTGCCCCCTGAGCATACTCCCAGGGTATGTCAATTATGCAGACCAGCTTTCCATGGCTGCTGAGCCAATCAGAGCAGGGTTATTGTACTGTTCACAGGGCTACTGATAAATAGACAAATAAAGGACCAAATTCATTGGTCTTCCTTCCAAGTGATGATACACCTTTTACACAGGTGGCTAGCTATAAAGAAGAGAAGGATGCCCACATAATGTACCCACTTAACACTGAACGGGGGGGAGGGGGAGGGGGAGGGTGCAGATGTTTGGAAACTACAACTCCCAGGTACTAAAGCATGCTGGGAGTTGTTGTTTTTAAAATATCTGGAGTGACAAGGAATAAGGTTTTAGTTGTCTTTTAAATCTGCTGTCCCTTTAAAGGGCAACTAAAGCCTCAAAACAGAATCAGAATGCAGTAGTGGTCATAATTTCAACACTCAGTTTATACTCGAGTCAACCACTTTTACTAGCTTTTTCAGGTAAAATATGTACCTCGGTTTATACTCTTGTATATTTACTGTAATCTAAATTTATATTGCAGTATGTATTGCCAACCTTTTTAGTTTTATAGCAAAATGAAAAATTGTAAATAGGTAAATCATTCCTTTTTATATAAATATAAATAAATATAAATATGTACACACAATAGAATGCCACCTGATATACCAGGTATATTTTGGTGGTCCTCACCTTCTGACTGCTTTGTACCCAGCAGAGACCGAGACCATTCTATTCAAATGTAAATAATGGGATGCTGCACACAAGTGCCATTCATTTCGGCCAACAATATACCCTTACACGGCATGATTGTTGGCCAAAACAGGCGCTCATACACATCAGGTTTAACCCACAATCCCACATGTATTTGAGCCTTTACATAGAGTTGTACGTATACAGCCCCTTTATATAAATTACGGATAACAATGTTCTGCTGTAACAATGTTAATTAAATGTCAGACATCAATAATAATTATAATCTATTGACTATCTTACTAACATTGTAACAGATACATCACTACTAGGCATGTTTTTGATTGAGCAAAACAGATGTATTTTTAGTTTTAACATTTTGGGAATTGTGACTGCAAAGCATGTAAACACATTTTATTTTCAATTGACTTCAGGCAAGAAAATGTGTACTTTATGTTACTTTAACGGTCATTTGACCTCCAAACAGTTGTATTCTGGTTTTGAAAAATTAGCAACTATGCAAATGCATCCTATGTGAAGGAAGAAAGGGGGTTGGGATCTTGTTTGTGCCTTACCATCAGCAATCTGATTCTTTCATAAAGGGTATTGCAGTCTTTAAAAATGAAGAATGTGGGACTCAAAAAAGGAATTCCAAAAAACCTGCAATGTATTTCAAACCTGGTGGGGTAACCTGGCGTTTTAAAAACAAACAAACCTGGCAATATTTTCCTTTTACAGAAATGTATTTTTTTTTAAAAATGACAAATATAAGTATGTAATGTTTTACTTATAATGTAGTAATAATGAGTAAATGTAATTTGAGGAAGCCAAAAAGCTTTTGTAAGGATTTCCATATGGGACTAAATGTTATTATTTCTTATAACACTTAAGTTTATCATTAGTAACACTAAACATGTAGCTTTTCTGTGTTTTACATTAGCTTGTGCCATGTGAGCAGTCATCCCTTCTGGAGCTCATTAAAACAGAAAATAAGGTAACTTTATCACATTCCTTATATGAATATCCTATATTGTTTTAATGATATATAATCCACCCCTTTATATAGAAAATTGGGCTGTTGCACATCCATATTAAAGTGCAACTAGAGACCAAAAATATAATACATACAAAAAACAGAATTCTAGTGCACAAACAATTCTAATTGCATATTGGCTACCTCCATAAGGTTGCTGCTACAAACAGCCTGCTAAACCCTGGATAAATAAAAGCAATTATTTTAAGCCCAGTCACGTCAAGGTTGCTTTATTAAATAAATAGAGCAACCTTGACATGGTGACTGGGCTTAAAAGGCATCTATAGTGAAAAAAAAACATTGCCCCTTTGCAAAGTTAAATTCATGTACTCTGTGCTGCCTTAATCCTATCTCTGTCAGTGACTTTGTTTAACTATGGTGTCAGATCTCTGTGCAGCATTCCCCCTTTCCCCCTCCCCTCTGTTACCTCCTCCATGTCTCAACTCCGGCTAACCGACAACCTTATAATGTGCAGTAGGAGTTAAAAGTTCAACATCCTGAAAAACACACCCACGCACAGTGGCCCTTAGAAAGCAATCTGTCCTGGAGACACAGAAGAAGAAGGAGAACAGTACAGTTTACGATCTCTCACTTTGTGACCCATCATCAATCAGTGAAAGCTATTAAGAAGGGGGGTCAAGTGCAGCCTTATATCTACCATCAAAGCTACCTCTCTCCCCCTGCTAATGCTCTTATCTCTATGTTTATTACAGAGCAGGGAGGGGGGATCACGTCACAGGGATTTGATTGACAGTCCAAGTAGGAGTAGAGGAATGCAGTCACGTATTCTTCTAACTGGTGTATCTCAGGACAGAGAGGGAATCTGAAAAAAGTGAAGACACTGGGGGTTGTGGGGAATTATAGAACACATGGAAAGAAAGAAAAAAAAGGTCATTTTCCCACTATAGATGCCCTTTAAAATAATTTGGCCAATTTATTGAACTAATTGCTTTTATTTATCCAGGATTTAGCAGGCTGCTTGTAGCTGCAACCTTATGGAGACAATATGCAATAAGAATTGTTTGTGCACTAGAATTCTATTTTTTATAATAATAGAATTCATAATAATAATCCATAATACTAATAATTATAATAATAATCCACCCCTTTCACGGATCCTATTTGGATCAAACTCTAAAAAAAGTATTATAATAGGTGCTACTATGTAGTAAGTACATCTTACAGCTTGTGTTAAAAGTCAAGCAAAGTTGAGACAGAATTGCTTGTGAATATGACAATGTAATAGCAGCTCTTGGTGTATTGTCCCCTAGATGTTCAAGAAGAGGGTTGCATGTTGTTGGTAAATGTAGGTGCATAAATGGCTTAGAAGTAAAACTAAATATGAAACCACTTACTAACGAGTCTTCACACCTAACAGACTATTATTCCTTGCTATTTACATTGTAGGCTATCATCCTATAAAACCTCATTAACCGTTTGTTACAATACGTTGGATGGTTCATTAATGAAAGGAAAAGGTTGGAAGCTACATTTAACTAGTGGCAATTTAGTCAAATAACATTGTACACTGCCTTGCTCTTTTGTCACCTATACATTTAAAAAAAAACTGTTTTGTTTAGATGTATTTATTAATAGGTTGTCTCCTTATATGTAGGTTTTAAATAAAGTCATAACTGTTTATGCTGCTCTGTGCTGTGAAATTAAGAAACTTAAATACGAGGTAAGAAACCCAGTTTGGGTTTTTTTGACATTGTAGATTTTGCTAAACCTGATTTTCCTGTGCTCTGTGGATTTTAGATATTCTGTTTCTAAAATTTCCTTTTTATATACAGATTCCAAAACAGCACTACATTTTCCAAGTGAGGCCTTACCCATGCTTTGTAAAGAGAGAGAATTATATTTTTCTCCCTTAAATCTTATTACTGGTTTGCTGAATGTTAAGCTCCGCCCCTCTGAGATTTCCTCTGCTTTCTCCTGCTTGAGCCTCAAACAGTAATGCCTGCGAGTTCCGTGCACTCTCCTGCTTGAGCCTCAAACAGTAATGCCTGTGAGTTCCGTGCACTCTCCTGCTTGAGCCTCAAACAGTAATGCCTGTGAGTTCCATGCACGTGTGTGTGCATGGAACTCACAAGCATTACTGTTTGAGGCTCAAGCAGGAGAAAGCAGAGGAAATCTCAGAGGGACGGAGCTTAACATTCAGCAAACCAGTAACAAGATGTCCGCAACTTCCAAGGCACAAAGCTAGGCTCTGGAGGGGCATAGGTGAAAAAAAAATATGGCAACGGTATTTTTAAAGCTGCAGCTTCCAAATGAACATAACTTGATTTTACAGTGCACGTATCCTTTAAGCATGATACACACCTTCCAATTTTTCCTCCTAACCGACTGTTCAGTACTTCCGACTGGTTGGCCAGGAGGAAGGACTGTCGCTCGCGGCAGAAGAAGCCGTAGAAGAAGACCCGGTCAGTCACGGTTTTCCAATGCGTCCGTTCATTTGCCCGATTCAGACGAACCAACTGTCGGACATCAGTCGCGCCTGCCCACAAAAATGATCCAATATTTCGCCCCAACTGACACACTGAAATGATGGTCGGTTGGCCCGAATTGTTGGATAGTGTTTACCCAGCTTTAAATTTAGAAACATTCGTTTGATCAGCCATTTTACTGTCCATACAGACAAAGCTCTATTATCAACTGCTCTTTATTAACTAAACAATCTTATCAACCCATCCTCTTTCATGTAGAAATGTGTTTTTCAAGCCTAAAAGAAGTTTACATAAGTCGCCTATGCGGCACAGTGTCAAAAGTACCCATATTAACTGCTATACCAGATTCCAAATTCTAACATGCTTTCTCATATAAATCAAGCTAGTTTGTTTGACAAGATCTATTACTCAAAACCCATTGTTTTAATGCCTTGAGATATAATTTTAAAAAAGGTCCGTAACTTTCCAGTGTCTTCCCTCCCCCCAATGATGTTAAACTTAATAATAATAATTACCAGGCTGTGAATGAAAACCCTTTTTGAATATTGGTATTACAACAGTTTTTATGCAATCCTGTAGCACATCCCTGGTGTATCTGAGAATATAAGAAATTATATAGATAAAACTTAAGGACTTTTGTATGTATTTCATCGGGTCCAGGAGATTTAATGATATTAACTTAGTGTAATTTTTAGTGGCCACTCTGTCAACCAAATCGTTTGTTATGTACTTGGATTTTAAAGGGCATGTCCACCACCACCACATAATTTTAATACAAGACCCAGCCCCCCGCGCTATAAATCTTGCTAAAATTACCTTAAGCAAAAATGCCCCTATCACTACTTTAAAGCTGGGTACACACATTAACGAATCTGAAAGCGGGGTACCACACTTACGATAAGCCCCGATACCGTCGGATCCGACGGTATCGGGGCTTATGTTACGTGTGTACGTTCGTTTCCCGAACGAGCGCGCGGCCGCCAAACGATCGGGTCGGCCGAACGCTCGTTCGGGAAAGGCCGAAAATTTCCATCGGCCGCGCTAGACTCCCTATAGAGGAGTCTAGCGCGGCCGATGGTAACACCAGTCCCGAGCGTTCTCATATAGGAGAATGCTCGGACTGTGTGTTTCCATATAACTTACTTTATTTGAGGATACATCACATCAGTTTTTTTTTAACTTTATTTCCCTAAGTATGGCTGCCACAGAAATGGAAGGGTAGGTCAGTAGGTGTGTTTACCGTCTGAGGTGGGGGGTTTGTTTTGCATTTATGACCATATAACTACTTTTTTTTTTTTATTATCTTCATTTGAAAAAGTTTTTTTAGTAAACATTGCTAGTAACAAAAAAGATTCAATAGTGTTTCCGTTTGAATGTTTATGGCTGGGTACACACGGCGAATATCACGGCCGATTGGTGCGGTTCCCTATGGACCGCACGATTGGTCGCACAAACTGTAGCCGCACCCTATTGCCGCACCTGACAGACATTTAACCAGCCGAGCGCTCTCTCATAGCGAGCTCTCGTTGGGACAAAGCCTAATTCTGTATCCATCTTCTTTTGTGGAGTACTAAGATGAGTTTCCTGTGTGACTTCTAGAGAAGACAGAGGTATAGGGTTCAGCCCAGTGCCCATAATAATTCTTTTACTTGTAAGGATGATTAAATGTGGCAATCTGTCTGAGCTTTTAACTTCTGAGTTGAGTGCCAGCCTTACTCCTCGCAGTGGCGAGTAATGAATGAAAAGAGCAGTGGGCATTTAGGAATGATCTGTTTACAGTGTCATAGATGTTTGAGAGATGGAATCCCAGAATTTTGAGGGTATTCCCATAGGCACTGTAGTAGTGTTGCCTTTTTGTGGAATATTTTGGACATTGCAGTGGGGGAACATTTGAATCTTGGTGACACAACCCTGGTAAATTGAGGCTCTATATGTTCCATGAATGATTTTGATTTGAGTTTTCCCCAGATCTCAGATTTCATGTAAGAGTGTATTTTGCAGTATCCCTGAAGTATGTGATCCCTGAAGCCTCAGTGTCCAATCAAGGGCATAACTAGAAATCAGTGGGCCCCCAAGCAAAATTTTGGATGGGGCCTCCACGCCACCGAACCACAACTCCCTCCTCCCGTGACATGACTACCTTGGCTATAATGCCACAAAAATAACCTATCTGTCTATCTATCTATCTCTATCTATATGTCTATATATCTATCTCTCTATATCATTTATATGCCTGTCTATCTATGTCTATTTTTCTGTCGGTTACTCTGTCTAATTACCTATTATCTATCTATCTTCTATCTATCTGTCTATCTATCTATCTCTGTCTATTATCCATATCTATCTGTCTGTCTATCTATCTATCTACTATCAGTCTATCTAGCTCTGTAAAAGTGTCATTTCATTTTCATTCATTCATATTATTTAGTAGACTTACTGGAGTCTGGGGCTCAGGCTGGCTGGCCTGACTTGGATTGAATGTGCTGTGCACAGTACAACACAGCTGCAGCAGGACAGTCAGCAGGTCCAGGGCAGGCCACCGGGCAGTCATACACGATAGCAGCCACAGTCTGGACTAGAGAAGTGAGGATAACGCAGGGCACAAGATGCAGTTAAAAAAAAAACAGAAAATGAAACCAACAAAAGAAGCTTTATAAGAACCGGCCCCGGGCCCCCCGCGATTGCGTGGGTAGTAGTTACGCCACTGAGTCCAATTTATCTTTTTATTTGTTTTGATTGGAAAAGGTGATTGGAGCAAGTAATGCAATGGATTAGGACAATGATGGCGAGGTTGAGTGCCCAAACTGCAACCCAAAACCTCACTTTTCATTGCATGGTGCCAACATGAAAAAACAACTCAAATAGACCTAGACCAGTACAGTAGATAGAGTCGATTATAGATTACCTATTACATTACCACACAGGATTTGAGATCTAAAACTGTGAACATTAACCCCTATATTTAGACAGGAGTTTGACATCCATAACAGGGACACAAGCAGAGCTGAATGTTACAGCATGTGTCTCTTTCTGGTAAGACAGTCGCTAAGACAGTTGCTACACTTTCTCTCTGGCTTTCTGTAACAAACTCTGGTGAACTCTGCTGTGCATGAGTGCCCACAGAGAGGGCTCCGAATGCCACCTCTGTCACATGTGCTATAGGTTCGCCACCACTGGATTAGGATATCAAAAGGCCCTTGAATTAAACATTTTGTTGAATTTGTCACAATAGATTTACAATAGTGTATGAGTTGTGCATAGTGGACAGAAAAGAGATGATCAATGCACATTCCTGGGCCCCATAATCATAATATCTATGCGTAGCAAACAATGAAAACATGGGGGATTTTAGTTACAATTTTATGCATAAAATGCATAGTGGAAGAAATGAAACAGTGGTAATTAGAATTGATTTTTACTTCTGGCCACAGTTGGAAACCAGAAAGTTGGTCTCCTTGTGGGATGCAGGTGAATATAAACAGGCAGGTCTGGGATGTACGGTAAGAAAGCCATTAAGAGGGCTCCAGCTAAAACGGTGTCACTAAGTGTAAGGGCAGATCTGTGTGTTAGGGCAATTTGGCGAGATTGATTAAATGAGTACAACCAAAGAGAATGGTGCTGCCAGTTCAGTTTCTAGTGCAGTATTAGAGAAATAGAAGTGCCTTCGACCCAGTCTTTAATGTGTCTAACAAGGGCTGCGAGACGTGTAAGGCTAGGCCACACTAGTGCGTTTTTTGGCGCTCGTGATTGCGTCCGCGTTTTCGCTAAAATGAAATCGCGGAACACGAAAATTCCCGCGATGTCCTTCGCGTTTTGGTAACGCATGCGTTCACCATTTTTGGTGCGTTAACAAATAACGAGCAAAACGCACAAGAATCGCGCACACAATCGCGTACGATAACGCTCGCGATATTATGCGCTATTCCTGTGCGTTGCAGTGTTCCCTTAACTCTGTTGAAAAGGAATCCCACCTTGTGAGTGGGGGAGTTGCAGTTTTTCTGGATGCTCGACCATTCCATATAAAGTAAGAAAGGCTTTATTTAAAATCTGTGAACTCTGTTTCGATTAATCGGGAATCATTTGTATGAGATAATAATAGCCGCCTTAAAAACACTCTGTGGGTAAATCCCTTTTTTTACCCATATGCGCTAAAGCGATATTGAATCACTGAACGGCGATATACCCGGGGTGATTTGGTCTCTGGGTAAATCTCCCCCACAGGCGATGCAATACCTTGTGGAGATTGCACGATGTGCTGGACACATATGTAAGGTTTAATACATTGCGGGATCTCGGGACGTGAGCGCACTGCGGGCTCCATACGGATCCCGTTAATTTTCGCTCTACTAGGTCAAAACTTAAATGGATTTTACCATTTACACTGCACGATGCACAACACTTTTTTGACTTGACTCAGGCATCTTATAAACAGTGTAAACCCGCTTACCACAGTGTGCCAGTGTCACAGCCAGGCCTGGCAATATTACCAATGACAATGTTTTGTCCATCATTATAGTGATCTGCACCCAGTACACTGCCCTGAACCACATGCTATTACTATTAGCCTGGAATGTCAGGTGATTCCAACTCGATGTGTCTCTAGTGGAAGTAGGAAACCCTCCATTCAATTCGTTCATATCCCTTTGTGCTCCGATTATGAAACAGTCTGCCCAGATAATCATGGCCACAATGCCTCTACTACAACATCACTGCTGTCATTCCCTCCTCCGCTGATGCCAGTGGGTGTGTTCTAGTAGGAAATCACGTGTCCCCGGTGTCACGGGGAAGGAGGTGGGTGGGGTCAGTTGGTCCTCAGTCCGCTGGGCAATGATGGCGGCTACAGCTGAGATTGTGTCTCCAGACTGGGAGTTTGATCGGTTTGATGACGGCTCGCAAGTAGTAAAGAGAGCAACTAAATGTTCCCCCGCTGCCGGGACTTTACTTCCAGTTGTTCATCTGCTTCTCTCTCCAAATGGGAGCTATGATCAGTAGTAAGAGAAAAGCTGGAGGGCAGCAGTTGGACATGACTGGTGTCTCTGTGGGACTGTCCTGTCCTATTGGTTCATTGAGTTGCCGTTGATTCAGGGGTGCTCCTACCATGAAGCAATGTGAAACAATTGCTCGGGTGTGCCTCTGTAGTCCACTAGAAAGGCAGCATTATTCAAAGCACTAGTTTACCAGTTGGTGTTAGGTCAGCCCTCCAGTCCACCACCATGTCATCTCATCCCTCCCGTCCACCAGCTAGTGTCACGTCATCCCTCCCGTCCACCAGCCAGTGTCACGTCAGCCCTCCAGTCCACCAGCCATCATTATATTTCCATTCTATTTTCTAGTTTGACAGCTCCTCTGACCTTAGCATGAAGTCTCACTTATGGAATTGACAACAGACATATAAGTGAATAATAATTCACAATAACCTAGAGAGAAAGGGAAATGTTTCGGACGCCTGGCCCCATGAGCAACCAATCAAAGCGGCGCTGGAACTGCGCAGATCTATGTAGTAGTGTGGAGACTATAATGACCAGCTCAGTCACATGGTTTGTTTAGAGCGTTGGAATTGAAGCATGTGTCATTTGTAATGCTGAGGTGGATTTAGGAAATGGTTTCTGAATAGAAAACTTTTAGGGAAAGTCCTGATAGGCACAGCTCCTCTTTGTTATTTTAAAATACCAGGCACAGCGACATTTTAGTTGCAATATCAGTGTCATCATTCCTTGCTCCCAATGCCTGTACGTCTTACTTATGGCATTATTTGTTTTAGAGATCACCTTGTATTTTCATGGGTTTTTATCACTCTGTCCTGTATTTTAAAACCAGTGACCCCAAATGCCCACCTTAAAAAGTTTTCTATACAGAAAATGATATTCTATCTACGTCCACTTTACAAATGTCATGTTGGAATTTTATTTCACTATTTTGTGTTTTTTTATCAGTTAAAAAACAGTAAAAATGCAAAGCAAAAGTTATAAGGTCCCCTCTGCATGCAAACTTCCTATTTGCTCAAATAATAGAGACTTTGTGAGTTTTTTTAAAAATGCTTCTCTTTTTTTGTACTGCTTTTTTGGCTTGTGGGGAATGTTATGGGGCTATTTGCATGCACACATTGTTATTGAGAATATGCTGTTAAGAGCATGTTCGTTTTCAACCAGGAATGTAAACTTGTGTTTCTCCAGATGTTTAAAAACTACTACTGCAGCCAGGGAATGTTGGGAGTGTAGTTTCAAACATCTGGCGGGCCGCAAGTTTGACATCCCAGATTTATACCATCCATAATGCAGCAGGAGCATCACAAACTTTAGCACTTATTTTTCCTTGTAATGTGCAAGCTCTTTTCACCGCAAGGTTCTGGTCTGTATCCGCAGTTTGTCCTGTCAGGTATTTGAGCTTTCCAACTATGCAGTACCGTATTTTGGGGATATAGGGGAAACATTTCCCATGGTTAACAAAGTGTAACATGAACAGATCTATTTTCTTATCTAGAAAGCACTCAACTTCTAAATAACTAAAATATATTGAGCATATTTAGTGTCTATTAAGCATTCTCTCCTGCAGAAGTCATAAATGTATATAGTCAGTTTACATTAAGAAATGAATAGGTCTACTGGTACAAAAATAGAAAAAAGGTGTCCCAACTTTGCAGTTAATGGATGTACCATAATCATTTGTATTTGAAATAGCAAAAATATTGTAAGGTATTAAATAATATATAGTCAACTACATTTGACTTAATTTGAGCCAAGTTAATTTTAAAACTTATGCACCTCAAGTGGTCTCTTCAGTTTAACAGAGACGCATGTGGGTATATGTCAAATAACCTATACCAACCCAGTTGAGTTTGATTTTGGTAATTGCGCATATGAAGGAGAACTCCTTATGATTAAATCGTCTGTGGTATGGACTGCTGACCGCTCCCCTCTCCCAGTGGGGCAGTCACTCCAATGTGCTTCATCCAAGATATAAAAGAGTTGTCCATTCCGTTGTATCTTCCAGTGCTAGAATGGGGAAATGGTTAAAGTGAAAGTTACTACAGGACTGCTGTAGTAAACATTTGACTTATTTTACACATCAATTTTATGGAAATATTTTGCTCATCGGTTTCTGTGCTTTAAATCTGTGTTATGTGATTTTAACTGTAGCTCTCCAGTAATAAACATTCAGGGGAGATTCAATACAAGTTCTTATCATTAAAAATGGTGCTAATTTTGCCCGAACCAATCAGATGTTAGCTTTTAAATGTTAATTAGATCTGATTGGTTGGGGCAAAATTAGCACCATTTTAAATAAGAACTTTTATTTTGATCTCCCTGACTGTGTTTATTTAAAAAGTGATGTCTGTGTATAAAATGGGGTTTACATATTTGTGGCTCAACCCATTTCATAACTGGAACTTCTGTAGCTCTTAGGAAAAGGTGATTGAGAAATGTATTTTGTTTTGAGGTTTCTATGTGGTAAGGAAATGACCTGCAAATCTATCCGGTAATTTTGGCCCAAGGGTAATAAAATTGTTAAACTAGAAATAAATGACTATTATTTGTTTAGGATTTATAGAATTATAGATCATAGACTCTTTGGTGTAAATTATCAGTAATCTGTGTAAGAAATAGATTGTGTTTGACAGAGAATAGTATGTGTTTTAATGTAAATATTTTTTTATTATTAAGAGATCCATGCAGAGGTCCAGCTAAAAACTATGGAAATTTCTGGAAGATACACATCGCAGCTTCGAAGGATTGAAAATGCTCTGGATGATTCAATTGGTGATGTGTGGGATTACACCTTGGATCCAATTGCACTACAGTTAAACGGAACTGTTGTTATATGTATATTTCAACTGTCTAGTTTTTCGCATGTTATATACCGTATATACTTGAAATATCCGACCTCGGTTTATACTCGAGTCAGTACCTTACTTTGGAAGTCTGGCTGCCACACCGCCGCTCGCTTCCTCCCCGACTGTATTGATGTGCCGGCTGACTCTTCTGCTCTGCGCCAAGTAGTGACGTCAGCCGCCGCGACAGTAACGGCAGTGAAGAGCAAGCGAGCGAGCAGGCAGAGGTCGGATTTCCAAAGTAAGTCACTGAATTTGGGAAGAGCTTTGGACCAACTACTGTTATATATAAAAAAAAAATTCTTGCTGCCCCCTGAGCATACTCCAGGGTATGTCAATTATGCAGACCAGCTTTCCATGGCTGCTGAGCCAATCAGAGCAGGGTTATTGTACTGTTCACAGGGCTACTGATAAATAGACAAATAAGGACCAAATTCATTGGTCTTCCTTCCAAGTGATGATACACCTTTTACACAGGTGGCTAGCTATAAAAAGAGAAGGATGCCCACATAATGTACCCACTTAACACTGAACGGGGGAGGGGGAGGGGGAGGGTGCAGATGTTTGGAAACTACAACTCCCAGGTACTAAAGCATGCTGGAGGTTGTTGTTTTTAAAATATCTGGAGTGACAAGGAATAAGGTTTTAGTTGTCTTTTAATCTGCTGTCCCTTTAAAGGGCAACTAAAGCCTCAAAACAGAATCAGAATGCAGTAGTGGTCATAATTTCAACACTCGTTTATACTCGAGTCAACCACTTTTACTAGCTTTTTCAGGTAAATATGTACCTCGTTTTATACTCTTGTATATTTATACTGTAATCTAAATTTATATTGCAGTATGTATTGCCAACCTTTTAGTTTTTATAGCAAAATGAAAAATTGTAAATAGGTAATCATTCCTTTTTATATAAATAAATAAATATAATATAAATATGTACACACAATAGAATGCCACCTGATATACCAGGTATATTTTGGTGGTCCTCACCTTCTGACTGCTTTGTACCCAGCAAGACCGAGACCATTCTATTCAAATGTAAATAATGGGATGCTGCACACAAGTGCCATTCATTTCGGCCAACAATATACCCTTACACGGCATGATTGTTGGCCAAAACAGGCGCTCATACACAGGTTTAACCCACATCCCACATGTATTTGAGCCTTTACATAGAGTTGTACGTATACAGCCCCTTTATATAAATTACGGATACAAATGTTCTGCTGTAACAATGTTAATTAAATGTCAGACATCAATAATAATTATAATCTATTGACTATCTTACTAACATTGTAACAGATACATCACTACTAGGCATGTTTTTGTTTGTTTTTGATTGGCAAAACAGATTGTATTTTTAGTTTTAACATTTTGGGAATTGTGACTGCAAAGCATGTAACACATTTTTTTTTCAATTGACTTCAGGCAAGAAAATGTGTACTTTATGTTACTTTAACGGTCATTTGACCTCCAAACAGTTGTATTCTGGTTTTGAAAAATTAGCAACTATGCAAATGCATCCTATTTGAAGGAAGAAAGGGGTTGGGATCTTGTTTGTGCCTTACCATCAGCATCTGATTCTTTCATAAGGGTATTGCAGTCTTTAAAAATGAAGAATGTGGGACTCAAAAAGGAATTCCAAAAAACCTGCAATGTATTTCAAACCTGGTGGGGTAACCTGGCGTTTTAAAAACAAACAAACCTGGCAATATTTTCCTTTTACAGAAATGTATTTTTTTTTAAAAATGACAATATAAGTATGTAATGTTTTTACTTATAATGTAGTAATAATGAGTTAAATGTATTTGAGGAAGCCAAAAAGCTTTTGTAAGGATTTCCATATGGGACTAAATGTTATTATTTCTTAAAACACTTAAGTTTATCATTAGTAACACTAAACATGAGCTTTTCTGTGTTTTACATTAGCTTGTGCCATGTGAGCAGTCATCCCTTCTGGAGCTCATTAAAACAGAATAAGGTAACTTTATCACATTCCTATATGAATATCCTATATTGTTTTAATGATATATAATCCACCCCTTTATATGAAAATTGGGCTGTTGCACATCCATATTAAAGTGCAACTAGAGCCAAAAATATAATACATACAAAAACAGAATTCTATGTGCACAAACAATTCTAATTGCATATTGGCTACCTCCATAGGTTGCTGCTACAAACAGCCTGCTAAACCCTGGATAAATAAAAGCAATTATTTTAAGCCCAGTCACGTCAAGGTTGCTTTATTAAATAAATAGAGCAACCTTGACAGGGTGACTGGGCTTAAAAGGCATCTATAGTGAAAAAAACATTGCCCCTTTGCAAGTTAAATTCATTGTACTCTGTGCTGCCTTAATCCTATCTCTGTCAGTGACTTTGTTTAACTATGTGTCAGATCTCTGTGCAGCATTCCCCCTTTCCCCCTCCCCTCTGTTACCTCCTCCATGTCTCAATCCCGGCTAACCGACAACCTTATAATGTGCAGTAGGAGTTAAAAGTTCAACATCCTGAAAAACACACCACCACGCACAGTGGCCCTTAGAAAGCAAGCTGTCCTGGAGACACAGAAGAAGAAGAGAACAGTACAGTTTACGATCTCTCACTTTGTGACCCATCATCAATCAGTGAAAGCTATTAAGAAGGGGGTCAAGTGCAGCCTTATATCTACCATCAAAGCTCCCTCTCCCCCCTGCTAATGCTCTTATCTCTATGTTTATTACAGAGCAGGGAGGGGGGATCACGTCACAGGGATTTGATTGACAGTCCAAGTAGAGTAGAGGATGCAGTCACGTATTCTTCTAACTGGTGTATCTCAGGACAGAGAGGGAACTGAAAAAATGAAGACACTGGGGGTTGTGGGAATTATAGAACACATGAAAGAAAGAAAAAAAAGGTCATTTTCCCACTATAGATGCCCTTTAAAATAATTTGGCCAATTTATTGAACTAATTGCTTTTATTATCCGATTTAGCAGGCTGCTTGTAGCTGCAACCTTATGGAGACAATATGCAATAAGAATTGTTTGTGCACTAGAATTCTATTTTTTATAATAATAGAATTCATAATATAATCCATAATACTAATAATATAATAATAATCCACCCCTTTCACGGATCCTATTTGGATCAAACTCTAAAAAAAGTATTATAATAGGTGCTACTATGTAGTAAGTACATCTTACAGCTTGTGTTAAAAGTCAAGCAAAGTTGAGACAGAATTGCTTGTGAATATGACAATGTAATAGCAGCTCTTGGTGTATTGTCCCCTAGATGTTCAGAAGAGGGTTGCATGTTGTTGGTAAATGTAGGTGCATAAATGGCTTAGAAGTAAAACTAAATATGAAACCACTTACTAACGAGTCTTCACACCTAACAGACTATTATTCCTTGCTATTTACATTGTAGGCTATCATCCTATAAAACCTCATTAACCGTTTGTTACAATACGTTGGATGGTTCATTAATGAAAGGAAAAGGTTGGAAGCTACATTTAACTAGTGGCAATTTAGTCAAATAACATTGTACACTGCCTTGCCTTTTGTCACCTATACATTTAAAAAAAAACTGTTTTGTTTAGATGTATTTATTAATAGGTTGTCTCCTTAATGTAGGTTTTAAATAAAGTCATAACTGTTTATGCTGCTCTGTGCTGTGAAATTAAGAAACTAATACGAGGTAAGAAACCCAGTTGGGGGTTTTTTTGACATTGTAGATTTTGCTAACCTGATTTTCCTGTGCTCTGTGGATTTTAGATATTCTGTTTCTAAAATTTCCTTTTTATATACAGATTCCAAACAGCACTACATTTTCCAAGTGAGGCCTTACCCATGCTTTGTAAAGAGAGAGAATTATATTTTTCTCCCTTAAATCTTTTTACTGGTTTGCTGAATGTTAAGCTCCGCCCCTCTGAGATTTCCTCTGCTTTCTCCTGCTTGAGCCTCAAACATAATGCTTGTAGTTCCGGCACTCTCCTGCTTGACCTCAAACAGTAATGCCTGTGAGTTCCGTGCACTCTCCTGCTTGAGCCTCAAACAGTAATGCCTGTGAGTTCCGTGCACTCTCCTGCTGAGCCTCAAACAGTAATGCCTGTGAGTTCCATGCACGTGTGTGTGCATGGAACTCACAAGCATTACTGTTTGAGGCTCAAGCAGGAGAAAGCAGAGGAAATCTCAGAGGGACGGAGCTTAACATTCAGCAAACCAGTAACAAATGTCCGCAACTTCCAAGGCACAAAGCTAGGCTCTGGAGGGGCATAGGTGAAAAAAAAATATGGCAACGGTATTTTTAAAGCTGCAGCTTCCAAATGAACATAACTTGATTTTACAGTGCACGTATCCTTTAAGCATGATACACACCTTCCAATTTTTCCTCCTAACCGACTGTTCAGTACTTCCGACTGGTTGGCCAGGAGGAAGGACTCGCTCGCGGCAGAAGAAGCCGTAGAAGAAGACCCGGTCAGTCACGGTTTTCCAATGCGTCCGTTCATTTGCCCGATTCAGACGAACCAACTGTCGACATCAGTCGCGCCTGCCCACAAAAATGATCCAATATTCGCCCAACTGACACACTGAAATGATGGTCGGTTGGCCCAATTGTTGGATAGTGTTTACCCAGCTTTAAATTTAGAAACATTCGTTTGATCAGCCATTTTACTGTCCATACAGACAAAGCTCTATTATCAACTGCTCTTTATAACTAAACAATCTTATCAACCCATCCTCTTTCATGTAGAAATGGTTTTTCAAGCCTAAAAGAAGTTTACATAAGTCGCCTATGCGGCACAGTGTCAAAAGTACCCATATTAACTGCTATACCAGATTCCAAATTCTAACATGCTTTCTCATATAAATCAAGCTAGTTTGTTTGACAAGATCTATTACTCAAAACCCATTGTTTTAATGCCTTGAGATATAATTTTAAAAAAGGTCCGTAACTTTCCAGTTGTCTTCCCTCCCCCCAATGATGTTAAACTTAATAATAATAATTACCAGGCTGTGAATGAAAACCCTTTTTGAATATTGGTATTACAAACAGTTTTTATGCAATCCTGTAGCACATCCCTGGTGTATCTGAGAATATAAGAAATTATAGATAAAACTTAAGGACTTTTGTATGTTTTCATCGGGTCCAGGAGATTTAATGATTAACTTAGTGTAATTTTTAGTGGCCACTCTGTCAACCAAATCGTTTGTTATGTACTTGGATTTTAAAGGGCATGTCCACCACCACCACATAATTTTAATACAAGACCCGCCCCCCCGCTATAAATCTTGCTAAATTACCTTAAGCAAAATGCCCCTATCACTACTTTAAAGCTGGGTACACACATTAACGATTACGCCCCGATACCGTCGGATCCGACGGTATCGGGCTTAATCGTTACGTGTGTACGTTCGTTTCCCGAACGAGCGCGCGGCCGCCAAACGATCGGGTCGGCCGAACGCTCGTTCGGGAAAGGCCGAAAATTTCCATTGGCCCGCGCTAGACTCCCTATAGAGGATCTAGCGCGGCCGATGGTAACACACAGTCCCGAGCGTTCTCATATAGAGAACGCTCGGACTGTGTGTTTGCAGATCTTTGGAAGATGGCAGACGGATCTTGCAGATCCTGTCTGTCATCTTTCAGAAATCTGTACAGTGGTGTACCTAGCTTAAGACTCTGTCAACTGCCAGCACACATATGCTCTAGTCTTTTCCATTTAATAGGCATGGTGGCAGGTGATACTGTTTGTTTATTTGATGGTGCGCCACTCCTTTCCCTTCCACATGGAAACTTATATCTTTGGACCCCTTTTATACAATTTATTGGTGCTGATTTTGAAAATGGAATTTTCACGTTGCAGATAGCCTTTTACAAATATAAGCAGGACCAAGTAAAGGTTTGTACACACGTGCGATTGCGGGTCCCGTGTATGGGCCCTTTATTGGCCTAAATGGCCAGTTGGGCAATGACCCCGTCCGAACGGGCGTTTTGGCCGATAAGGGCCCATATACGGGCCGATTATCACCGAAATGGACGTTCGTACACATTGTTGTTTCGGGTCGGGACCAACGATCGCACGTTGTGTACGAACCTTTACTTGGATGAATCGTGAATTGTCCAAAGCGCCAATAGACAACAATGATTGATCCGTATATACTTTAACATCACTCTGTCCATAGACATGACTGTTGAGGATCTGCAGGAAATTTTTGACCGATATGTCGGGATACCGATGGTGGTAGCTCATCTATACACATTGACTATATTCTGTAAATCCTGTTGGATCCAATGGGATTTACTGCCAAAGAAATAGGGCAAGCAAAATATCAAGTTCTTAGATAAATAATACAAAGCAGGAAAGTAATGTTCACAATAATTATACAAGATCACCTCTTTTTATAAGAAAAGTCACTCCTTTATAAATGCAGTCCATATCCAAGGTAAAGATCATGTCTGTGGGGTTGTTTACAACAGAATCACTTTGATCTATGCAGTTCTCTTAACGCAGACCATGGTACACTTGGCATTGCATATTTATCTTTACACCCACCTGTGTTCTTAATGTTAGCCCAATATCATAATTACCCAGATTTTCTGCCCCATGTATTCTGTAATCAAATTTGATTGTATCAATGTATTATAATGTTACATAGTGTAACATTATAATACATTGTAATCAATGTATTAAATGTTACACTATGTAAACTGAATTGAAATATTAGTATAATATATGTTTTTTGTATAAAACATAACAAAATGTAAGTTACAGTGGAAAACACATTTCTGCTACCAAAATTTAAAGGCACAGCTTTGGCTCTATGAAGTGTACCCTGACACACCCTTTGGAAACCCTGCTGTAGCACTCAGATGCCAATTTACTAGCTTAAATATACATATCTATATGGCAATTAAGGGCATGTCCACCCCCAAAACTATAATCCCCCCACTACTGGGCCCCATCATGTAGTGTAGTTTAATCCTTACCTCACATCCCCTCCATATGGTTCTCCTGTAGTCCCCCCCCAAAGTCCAAAAACTGCCCCCCAGGAGGATAACAGAGTCCATATAGGACTCTGCCTCCTACCTGGCCTCCGGGAGAATTTTGGCATGCGTACTGCAGCCCTTCTCCCCCTCCCTCTCCCTCCCGATTTGGATTCCCTCCCCCTAGTGTAAAACCCTTTTTAGCAAACATTGCCCCTCTCCCCCCACCCCCAACCGCTATGTTTGTAATATCAGAAAATACCCAGAACATTACTTACTCCTTCCCTCTTGCCTCCCGCCACTGAACTCCCGGCAGCCGGTCCCGCCCCTCTGCTTGTATTTTCTCCGCAAGCAGAGGGCCGGCAGCACGGAGGGAAGGTAAGTAAAGTTCTGGGCATTTTCTGATATTACAAACATAGCGTTGGGGCTGGGGGGACAGGGGCAATGTTTGCTAAAAAAAATTTCTGAAGGGTGGACATACCCTTTAAAACAAAGAAAAAAGCAATCTGAATTGCTATTCAAGCTGCAACATATTGGAATCGGTCATCTTATGCATGTATTTCTTATTTTGTGACAGGCCGAACAAAGTTCTATAATGGGCTTTTATTTTATGGAGAAGGAGGTAAGTGCTAAATTAATATGGTTCTGTACTTTTATTATATATTAGACATTAAGCCCTTTAGTGCCCCCTTAGTGTCCAAGGCCATAGCCCCCCTCCTCCATGTCCCAAGCCATGAGTTCCCTCTTAGTGTCCCAAGCCAAGTTCCCTCAGAGTCCCTCTCTGTCCCTGTATAATTTGTGTAACTGCTGTGTTCTGCCTTGCTTTTTTCCTGTGTTTCTCCCTCTAGTGGTGAGTCATAAGAAACTGCAGAGACAATCTTACCATCTCCCTCTAGTGGTGAGTCCTTAGGAACTGCAGTGACACACACGGATTCACGAATGCAGCTTTAGGGTTTTATTATAATAGATGAAGAATTTGCATGCAGCCCCCTTCGGTTTATAATTAAATACAATATGGATAATGGCATTTTTAAAAAAAGATGACATGTTCTATTATACAATATTCTATATTGGGCGTCACGGTGGCTCGGTTAGCACTGATGCCTTGCAGAGCTGAAGTCCTGAGTTCGATTCCACCCTTAGACACATCTGCAAGGAGTTTGTATGTTCTCCCCGTGCTTGTGTGGGTTTCCTCCGGGCAATCCGGTTCCCCCACAATAAAAAGACATACTGATAGGTTGTATGTGTCAAATAAATCTGCTTAGATTGTAAGCTCTTCAGGGCAGGGCCTGATGTGAATGTATCCATGTAATTGTAAGGCGCTATTAAAGATGTTGCGCTATATAATCCATAATAATAATAATATATATATATATTGTCATCCAATCATTGATTGATGAATTTTGTCTGTGGCTAACAATCTAACATGCGTACATGGACTTCTAGACATCTGGTTGTTGGTGATCTGTTCCGTGCTAGATTGCTGCCTCATCTTTCCCAAACATTAAGAGTTTTTGATTATCTGTATTTTATTACAGTATATAATGGTCTTCTCATTGCATGGGCTCCGTTTTCCTTTATCTGTTTTGAGTATCGATTTCATTAACATTCCAATATTGGTTTTCTTTAAGCTACAGAGTCAAGCATGGTGGAGGGCGAGTCCCAAATCCAAATGGGGAGGTTGATATCATTTCTGCAGGTAAAGCTACCCCTTTTATTAATGTCATTCTTAACCATATTATTGTTTATTATTTCTATTTGTCTGATAGTACTGGAATTTCTAATTGTCTGATTGTCCTATCTAGCGGCAAGCAGTAAGATGCAAATAAACTTAAAAGCCACCATAGCAGTATACTTGGTAAAGTGAAACTCACTTGTATGTGAGGGAGGGTCGGGTGGTCAACCCCCGACCCTGGTCTTAAGCTGTTGTCAAGTCCTGTACAGGTTTGAAAGCGAATTAAAAGTAGTATAAATAGGTACTCTAAGGTACTCCCCCCATGGTAACATTGGCCCAGGTAAAGCCAGCCTCCTGCCCTTCGAAAGGCCTCAATCACGATAATGGAAGCTGTGCAACAATCAGTGTCTCTGCTTTAGTAATAAAGAAGGTTACAAATACTGAACAGACACCAAACGGTCACAGTTTGACACTTTCATGTTGGACACACTTCACCAGACGCCTCTCGAAAGGGGTTCCAACACAAACATGTAAGATGAACTATTTTAGGGTATATTCACCATATCTTAAATCCATATTAGGACTAATTTCAATTGTTTGTCTCATTACAGGAGCTTTCTTGCTTTGTTACACGGTGTTTATGAAGTTGTGCTGAATGTTGTCCATCAGTTAGCTGCCCTCTATACAATAACAGGTATTTAATAGGAATACTAGAACAAAAGTTAAAAATCCTATGTCTTTTTAGCAGTCTGTATTGTTGTAGGATATACTACCATTAGCAATAAACTACAAAAACGCAGGTTTATTATTTTACCATATCAAAGCATTGTCTTCAATTCCCATTCCTTTTTGTTTTTCTGCTGGGTTTATAGTAACCGGATATGGAATCATTTAGCGTATAATGATGCTCTATGCATGCTTGCCTAGTAAAGCTTCTCTGTGTATGTATGTAGTTTTATTTATAAAGCGCCACTGGGGACGCAGCGCTGCACAATAACAAATATAAAAAAGTCATAGAAGGGGGGCAAATACATAAATAATTCAGTAGATAATATATAAATGATATAAATATATTTATAACTATATAGTGCTACAGCCTTTCCACAAGAGGAAAGGAGGTCCCTGCCCTGTAGCGTTTACAATCTAGTTAGGTGGTAACATACACATAAAGAATGGGTATAATTGCTGAGACGAATGCAGTGCAATAAAACAATATATACTGTGCTGGTTAGCAGATAGAATGTAAGGATATATTTAAACTTGCTAATTGAGGATGGGAGCTACAGAGAGGTTTAAGGCGAGAGGAAGCTGTATGGGGGAGCGGTTTTCTGTACAGGTGCTGGTTTTGTGATGACTGAAGGTGTGGGCAGGAACATATGGGGACACTAGACGATATATAATGAGAGCGAAGGGATTTAAAGGTTAGGAGAAGGTAGAGGAGATTTAGGATCTTCTTTATTAGAGGGCAAAACAATACATGTAGCAGACTTTACTATGGACTGAAGGGGAGAGAGGTGGAAGCATTAAGACCAGTAAGTAGTAGGTTAAAATAGTTCTTGGTGAGATAGGATGAGCGTATGCATAAGCATAGCGGTAGTAGGGAGATAGAGGAACCTATGGATTTTCATTATATTGTGAAGGAAAAATCGGCAGGTTGTAGCAATATATTTAATGTGATCAGAGTGAGATGAGTCAATAATTACCCCTAGGCAGCGTGTTGATTGGATAGGGGGGTTGGGGTTATTATCAACAGAAATAGAGAAATATGGGACAGGACCAGGCTTAGGTGGGGAAATGATTAGTTCAGTTTTAAAAAGATTCGGTTTGAGGCAGCTCGCGACATCCAGGAGAAGATGGCAGGGAGAATGTCAGAGATATGTGATTGGATGTCAGGTGTTAGCGCAGGGGTGGACAAGTAGATTAGTGTTTTATTATTATCTGCATATAAGTGATACTTAAAGTCAAAAGAGCTAATGACATCTCCCAAGGAAATAGTGTAGAGGGAGAACAATAGGGGTCGAAGAACTGACCCTTGCAACCCCCAACACTAAGAGGACCCAGAGAAGTGGTGTTATTTGCAAAAGATACAGAGTAAGTTCAGTTAGAGAGATAGGATAGAAACCAGGATGCCACTCCATTACGAATGCCCAAGGGGTGATCGATTGTGTTGAAGCAGAGGAGAGGTCAGAAGGATAATTTACCATTTGCCTTTGCAACCTAAAGATCATTCACAACCTTACCACACAGCTGTCTAAATGGAATCCGCAGGATGGAATCCAATTGCAATGGATCCAATAGGTTATGGAGGTAGTGATACGGAAAAAGACTAATCCTTCTAGCAGTTTAGAGGCTATCAGTAAGAGAGAACCGTGTGGTAGTTAGCTAGACAAGAGGAGTCTTGCAAGGGCTTTTTTGTGGTCTGGGCATGATTAAAGACGGGAGAGAAAATTCCAGATGTAAGGGAGGCATTGAATATGTGGGTGATTATAGGGGTAAGCACATGATTACAGAGGGCTTTGGGTCAAGAGGGCAGGTTGTGAGTGGACTGGACAGAAGCAGGCTAGAGACTTCTGATATGGGTCACAGAAGTAAAAGATACGAGAATTGCAAAGTGAGGAGAGGGCAACATAATCTGAAAATCATCCCTAGGATCAGAGATCTGCATGCAGATGAAATCCACTTTATGTTGAAGGTAATGCACAAAGTCCTGGGGATAGTGCAGAGGATGGAGAGAGTCAGTGGGCGAGGGGCACAGGAGGGAGTTGAAGATGGAGAACAGGCGACGTGGGTTAGATTTGTTGTTATTTATAAGTTTCCGGTAGTATGCTTGTGAATGTCATCCGGTCATAGTATACTGGTGTATTATTAGATCAACTGGACTTGAAGTTTAGTTCTTGAAGACGTTTCCTAGTCATCGGACTGGCTTTCTCAATTCAGAAGCTCAGGGTACATAATTGCCAACAGATTCTTGTACAAGTCATTCTGAATTGAGAAAGCCAGTTGGATGACTAGCGAAAAGTCTTCAAGGACTAAACTTCAAGTCCAGTTGATCTAATTGAATACAACAGATTTCCAGTAGTAGTTTTACTTTGCCAGCAGGATCCAGAGCCGAACACTGCAGCACATAAACTTCTAATGGATAAAGTACGGGACTTTCTTAACTCACGTTCAGCAACCACGCTTGCATCTGCAAATAAAACGGAAGTGGGGTTGTCCCAAGGACAAGGAATAGTGGTCCCTCGACTTCGGGAATGCAAGGGGGCAAAAGAGTCTATTATGTTACTCAGGATAGAGTTATAGGAGTAAGCAAGCAAGTCAGGGTCATCCAGGGGCAAGAGGAAAAGAGACTGGAGGACAGGGATGAGGCAAGTGCCGGGTGATCAATGGCTCTAGTATTACAAATAGACACACAAGAGGAAGGGACAGAGGAAGAAAGGGTGTTGAGTCTGAAACGTGATAAGATGGTAATGAAAAGCAGAAGGGTTGCATTCAAAAGTTGAGTTTTTTGTGAACACTAGGTCCAGGAAGTGTCTTAAGAGTCCATTATTGAAGATCAAATGAGGATGTTAAGTGTAGAAAGCGAGAGGGCCAGAGAGGGAGGAGTTGTCGTTGTGACAGTTAAAGTCCCCCAGAATCAGAACAGGACAGTCTCAGAGAGAATCATCAGAGAGGAATGTGGCCGGAGATGCTGTAGACGGTGTCTGTACACTTAATACTCGTAGTATTGCTGAATTGAATGAGCCTCAAATGTGAAAAAAAGGTCAGGCGGGAGGTAAAATTATTAAATCAACAAAAGGAAAAACTAAAAGACCAACACCCCTACCATGACCTGAGGAGCAATGTGTATAGGAGAAACGGAGCCACAGAGAGCAAGCAAGGCTTTGATCGCTGGCATGGAAAGCCAGCTTTCAGTAAGGTCAAGAAGGTGAAATTATTAGAGATTTGTTGACTAAGAAGGAGCATTAAGCAGAGCACAGGGAAGGGCAGACAAGAGGTGAAATCAGAGGAATAGATAGAATGTTATAGGGAATTAAACCACAACAGGGGTGGGAGAGGTTAAAACAGGGCGTGAACAATGACAGACAGAAATATTACAAGCCCAGGATTTGGGGACACACCACCAGCCGACAGATAGGAAGAACAGACGGTAGGAGGATTTGTAAGTATTTGAACAAGATTGAAGTGCAGAGTTAGCGAGGAGCTGATATAGCGTATGGAGTTGCAAAGGGGGTATAGAGAAGAGAATGAGAGATATAAACAAGTTGGACATGGTATGAATACCACTTAGGTAACATGGTGCAGAAAACAGTGAGACCCAGCCACAGTATATATATATAAGACAGTATATTAGTAGTAGTATGTGTGTGTATCTTTCTTGCTTGCTCTCTTCCAAAAGGCCAAGAATGAATTGACTTATTCTAGTTGTAGTTGTTTAGTGAATAACATTGTACGAGGTTCAGCTGTGAGCTGGTACAACAAAAACATGATTGTGCAGTGTTCTTACCCAAGATATATTATATTGATTCTCTAAGGGAAATAGTTCATCTACTTTGCTGCAGCATAATATTTAGTGTTTGTTGTTCTTTGGTAAATCTAGCTCACTCTATATAACACAGTATATTATGTCAAAAAAACACTAAAAATGTGTGTGGTTCTATATATTGTTATTGTGTTATTCAGTATTAACAAATGAATCCATTTGTAGGAATCAGCCCAAGATTATTGAAACATCAGAGTCCATTTCTTGGTAAGAATGACATAATTCTGTCCAGCTCTGCGTGCTTCGTATCTAGAGCATTTGAAACCTTTCCTATGTAGAGTTCTTTAAAATGCAAAACTTATATGAAGCAGAAGCAACAGAAAAATATGAGAATGTTAATGATGCTCCTAATGACTGCTGCTTGTGTGTTTTTGTATAATGCTGAGAATACACTTGACTGTTTCCTACGCTTTACTGTTCTAGTAAAAACTTAGAGACCCATAGATATTGGAGCATCCACTTCATTGGTCCAGAGGTAGTTTGGATGCTCCAGTGTAGTTGGTGTAGCCATGGTTGTGACTTTTGTAGATTACTAGCAGTTCCTAGAGGAGTAGCTGTCTGTTTTATAATGAATTTGACTGTTTGTACTCAACTATCATTAAAAACACATTATATTCTCTAGTGTTTTTTTGCAATTGATACTAAGTGCAGAAGATAAAGAGCAGTATTGTAACCTTTTCTTAATTAATCTAAAACTCACCTCTGCATAAAGTATACCTTTTCCCCTTCATTTATCTAGACAATGTATGAGCATCTTGGAGAACTTCTGACTGTTCTTCTGACGATGGAAGAAATAATTGAAACTCATGCAACACTAAAGGATCATTGGACTATGTACAAAAGGTTAGAGATAGGGCACACTCATTGTGGTATAGTCAGTCTACATGTCTACGTTAACCAGCCTTCGTGCTTTAGATTTTGGCGGGGGTTTTTAGTGAAGAAAACTTTGTTTCATATAGTATTGTTAGTATTCATTGTATAATTCTATACATACTGTATATGTAGGTACGACTATGGGGTCGTAAGAGAAGGAGGCCCTAGAACAATCACTTGAAATGTTTGGTTAATGAATTAATATGTTGTATACAAATTAAACTTTGTCATCTATGAAGTCCTTTTTTATAATTGTCACATTACTTTGTCTTGTAGATTGCTAAAATCTGTACATCACAACCCTGGGAAATTTGGAATACATAAAGACAATTAAAACCATTTGAAAAACTACTGCTAAAGCTCGAAAGCCATTTACTAGATGGAATGCTTTTCCAGGTATGAGAGACATTAATGTATAGCACACCAAAGGGCTTTTTCATTGTAAAAGTAGTGACACAACATAAAGAGGGCACTTGTGTTTATATATATATATATATATATATATATATATATAAAAAAAAAACATATATGGTTATGTTATATATAGAATGCCCTTTACATACAGTGTGAGCTGGCCATGTCACTTTGAATCAGAGTAACTATTGAACTTCCCTCTACCCAGCTGGATGTTTGAACCTCCTGCTCTTTTTTTTTTTTTTTTTAATTCACAACCTAGAATGGGAGTAAATTTATTATACGGTGATCCAGAGTCTAGTGATTGACAAGTGGAGACCAAAAATTGATTGGTTTATGACCAGCTAAAGAAAGACTGTACAAATGAAATTAATGACACTGTAGGTTTCTTTGGTGGTGGTGAGCTGGGAATGAATTTAACCCATAGAATCACTGAACACTTTGGTGGGATGTGGTGTGGTTTGGGATTATTTCTTTGGAATTTGCAGGGATGTGTAGAACAGCAGTTTGACTCAACCAATGGGGGGTGTTGCTGTGTCAAAGAAGGAACATTTGCAGAGGAGTTTGCACATAATATCCGTGTGATTTTTTCCAATGTAGAGGTTAAACTTGGTAAGATTTCTTTTCTATTAATGGCTTTGGTGTTTTATAGCCCAGTTGCTCAGTGCATATTACTGTTTTCTCTACATTATAGGTGAAGCCTCTGAGATTGACCAGGAGAAAGATATGTAGGACTGTGTGGCCTTTTTGTACTTCACTTTTATAATTTCGTACGGTTGACAAGAAGTTTACAAATCTCTCTTGGAAGCGTGTAAAAAGGTAATGTGTTTTATATTGCTGTTCTAGAAAGTTTTCAGTTGACAGACATGTTTACTGTAAACTTCATTCTCGGGAATTAGTAACAAATTGCAGATCCGCTACTTCTTTTTTACTTAAACTCCTTTAATGCTGGAAGCTGCTTCCAACCAGCAACGTCTTCTATCATACATGGAGCAGATAGCTGAAAAGAATTGTGGGGAAATTTCTGAATTTGAGAGATTAGAGAATTAGAGATATTTTGTTATGTTCAGGGGAATATAGGGTAGCGCCATGCAGGTAGCTCAGAATACTTTTGAAGTTATAAGGGATTTAAAGAATTTCCCTAGATTTATTCATCATTATGCTTTAGGGCTACTATAATTCAGGCTTAATCATTTCAACTGATGTTTTAGTTTTCTATGGCAAATAATTAATTGTCAAAGAAGGATCTATAGGTGCAAGTGGCTATGAGCTTTCTACCCCTTTTGCTGGTTCAAAAAATTGGGGTAAGCTGTTGTTGTTCTTATTCTACCCTCATTTAGGCATTGCATAAGAAATTCACTGCTGCTTTGGTGCAGGAAAGTCCCTTTCTTTTGCATGGGTATGGCCCACTGTGCACGACTAAGCCAGTGGCTTGCAAAGGAGGGTGGTTTAGTGACTGGAGGGATTGAAATATGTCTGTATTTAGGAATCACTTAGGCACCTGATACATCCTTATGTACATTTTTATTATTGTGATATATTATTTGTATCATCATTTGGTGGTCAGAAATATGTGTTTTGGGGGAAAGCTGTACTAAAGTCAGCAGTTTACTCTACACATTAACACAAGAAAGGAAGTTAGTCACTTGATCTATTCCAGTACAAGGCTTATTATTTCTCTGATACTCAATGTAAAAGGTTTAGGATTCCAGTCATGATATTGTCAAATTTAAAAGAAATCTGAAAAATTTAGCCCTGCACTTTTTGGAAGGTAAACAGAAATCAGATTTTCCTTGCCCTGCTTTCAGACATATCTAATGACTTATTTGAAATATTGATTCAAATTTTTTTTATTTCTAGGTGCCAGCAATAACCTTAACAGCCAACATAATTGTATCCTGATAACTTCCTGATCCAAAAGGTTCCAGTTGCTGCCAAATTATAGACGGAAAATTGTACAGTCCGTTAAATTGCAGAGGGAAAATTATCTACAAACAAAAGCTCAATCTCTTACCAAGTGGGTAATTTCTTTATCATTTTTATTTGTAATGGACTGCAAGAGGCAAAATAATTTGTTTTTATTTGTAAGAATAGTGATACAGTTTTGCATTGGCCTTGTTTCTTTGACTTTTTGTGCTTAATCTATGGACTTGTGTGCTAATGATCTACTGCTTACAGGCAGCTCTAACATTACTGAAATGTGTTGTAGAGTAGTCTGGTCCCCAGTAAAATACACGTCATCAGATGGGGGCCAGATTACTTTAATAATCTAGACTGTATAAAAATGACAGCTCTTCTGGGATAACAGCATGGTTACATTTTAAAGCAGATTGTTATCTTATTTCTTGTTTTGATCTTGGATTTCAATATTTGTAAAACAATTGTAAAATAAACTTGTCTGGTATATTGGTTTCTGTTTATCCTATTGAGATAAGAAGGGTTAGGGTTCGTTCACACCAGATACGTTTCTGTCCGTTTCCGGACAGAAAGAGCGTTGGGGTCCGTTTATTTTTTAACAGATCGGTGAATTCATTTTGTCCGGAAACAGACGTGTTTTGATTAAAATATGAAAATGGAGCGCTAAAATGGACTAAAACAGACAAAAACATGGAATGTCCGTTGTGGTCCATTTCTAGTGTGAACGTAGCCTTAGAAACAGTATAATAGCCCATAATCTACTCCAGTTCTGGCAAGCATTCCCGGGTTAGTCCCCAATCCCTCCCAGAGGGCCCCTGTTCCCTTCTCTGTTCTCGTAGGTTCCATGTAAAACCATTATTTTATAATTAAAAAAAAAGTTTTCCTTGCCTGCTCTATTTATTTTGCTAATTTGATTTTTCCCAGAGATGTCCAGTCATATTATGTGTTTGTAAGCGCCTGGATGATGAAAATGGAATCCATTTTATCAAAGGAGCAGAAGGCAGATAATTTTGCTGAGGATCTTACCAACAGATGTAACATATTGTACAGGTAATCATGTATTTGTTTGTGCTTCTGAAAGTAAATGCATGTGCAATGCGTGCTTGTGTGTATGGGGTGGTTGGGGTTGAAGGTTGCAGATTATCTGGTGGCCAGGGAAATATTTGCCCCACAGCACGCAGTGCCTGCTAGCATTTTAATGGTGCTAGAACACTCACAACCTCATCAGACCAGAAGCATTTTTCTGAGTGTTGTGCTATGAGTGCAACAAGCTATTTTAGACGTTGCTACTGTATGTTTGTGAAAAGGATTTTAGTTGTTTTTAATGTTTACTTAATACTTCTGCATTATTCCTTGGTGACTATATGCACTCTTACTATTTGCTTGTGAGTTTACATTATTATATGGAATTTGAATAATGTACTTTAATAATCCAGACTAACTGGGATAAAGTGGTGAACCTGCCAAGTGCTAGATTTACTCTTTGGGAGGACAGGGATTTGCGATTGGCCAAGTTACCATTTATATTGAGAACAAATTATTGTTAAGTAAGGAGAATGTAATTGTAATGTTTTGTTTTAGTGAAACTTATAATAAAAGCATCTAAACAAAATGATGAGGTTAATTAATGTTCCCTTCTTTTAATCATTTTAGGGTTTTCTCTCTATGCCTGTGGCCTTAGTAACATCATTAAAACCACCATGAACTTGTATATGTCTATGCAGAAACCTATGACCAAAACATCTGTGAAATCACTGTGTAGGCTTGTAGAGCTTTTAAAGGTACAGTGAATATTATTAATGTAAATCAAAATTGTCTTGTATTTCGCTGTGTGCCATTGCAGGGGCTCCATCTACTATAAGTGGTAGAACAGAAGAAAAGTGAAGCAACAACAGATATAGCGGCCTAAAATTACCTTTACTGACTGTAAGAATAAAAAATATTAAAAAAAAGAAAAAAATAATACGAGTTTTATGTCCATGATAACTGTCCAATTGTTTTTTATTTTACCAGGTAATCACATAAACCCAATAAAACCTCTGTAGTAGTAGAATGTCACCAGTCACTCCCAGTAGAGTCGTGCGCAGGTCTAATTTTCAAATTTGTCTGAAACTACAACTGTCAGCATTCCTTGGATGCCTTCTGATATTGTGAGTGCTGTAGTGGAATGCTGGGAGTTATATTTTTCAAACAAATGTAGGCCCACAGGTAAAGGAGATCCCTGGTATAGAGTGCAATGTACATACAGAGCAGGCAGGTTGATCCCTCTGCCATCAATAAGTAAAGAAAGCTTTAAAGCTATATAATATATCCCTACTGACCCCAACTACCTACCCATAGGCCTCTACTGTCCCCAACTTCTACTTACCCATGGGCCTTTACTGTCCCCAACTTCTACCTACCATGGGCCTCTTCTTTTGCCAACTTCTACCTACCAATGGAACTCTGCTCTGGTATCATCTCATTTGAATCTTTATCTGCAACTATTTTCTTGTTGATTTGTGACAGGGTTAGTAACCAGTAGTTATCCAGATGGTTTAAAAACTCCCATCATTCACTCTATAGTCACGGAATGCTGGGAGTTATAGTTTTCAAACATCTGGAGATCTTCTGGTTACATATCCATGATTTAATGACTGTCCTGCAGAACACACTTTTCTCCACCCACTTTCTAAACTTGCGGTATGGGAGACAGTAAAGTTACAATGAGCAGTACCATAACAAGGATGATGTAGGAGCAGCTGGAGCTGCTAGCACGCTGCACATTGTCTTGATTTGATAACAATGTATTGTCAGTTTCAGTTATTACAGACAGATCTCTCTTACAGACTGGAATTCTACCCTGACCCGACCCGCAACCCATTCAGACCCAATTCGGGTTACCCGAACCCGACCCGTAAAGTGGATAACCCGACTTCTAAGTCCCAATAGTTTGGTTTTTAACTTGTAAAGCCATTAACTATCACACGATTTTCTCCACATGCCAACCATTTTTACTGTGTTGCTATCTATCTTCTAGACCTATAGATGTGTTATGTTCACCCCCACTTAGATGTGGGTTCATTTTTCCTGTGTGGTGTGGTGCTTTGTAGAAGTTGTTGGTAGATGTTTATTTATGTCAGACTTGCGTACTAGATTTCATACTTCTCTGTGTTCACTGCTCACAGATCATTAGACATCTTTAACTTTTGATTTATTTTGTATTTGTGTAATTACAGCAGTAGAACACACTTTTCATAGGAAAAGTATGGTTGTTGCTGATTCTGTTTCACACATCACACAGCATCTTCAGCATCAAGCTCTTACTGCCATTGCTGTTGCCAAGGTAGGATTAACTGTATATGATAATATAGTAATAAATTATAAGGTTATTAGAGGTCACTGAGGAGTTCCGTGACCATATAAAGGGCAGGTACTCCAAGGTGACCGCTAATATCCAAATAATTTTTTTGTAGGGGTCATTATTTATTATAATCCACCACTCTTTTGAGTACCACCCTGGTCCCTGTCAGGGATGTGGGGGAAGGATGGAAAAACCCTCTGTCACTATTCCTAATAGGTTGGAGTTGTTTGAAGTATGTCTTTTTTCAACCTCAATTACTATGTACTATCCCTCCCCCCCCTCACTTCCCCCACCTCCGTTTTCTCCCCCCTTCAGGTTTACCTTCTGTTCCATTGCCTCCCCCTGAGTTCCACATCTCCTGCAAGACTGTGAATGGCGCGACGACTCCTCTTCGTTTTACATTCTGCACATTGCTGATCAATTGCGCAAGGGATTCTGAAGTCACTTACGCGATTGTTCATCACTGTGCAGGATGTAAAAGGAAGAGGGGAGCCGTGCCATCCACAGTGGTGCAGAGATGTGGAACAAAAGGTAAACCTAAAGGGGGAAGAAACGGAGGTGGGGGAATGATGTCAGGGTTAGAGGAGAGGGAAACCAATTCCGGAAAATGATAATCGGCGCAATACTCGTAGTAGCACGCCATTATAAGATTATTATTAACAGATTGGCCTCATTGACTTCCATGGAAGGGGTGGATTATATAGAAATAAACATTTGATAAACTGTCCTAAAGACTTAGCTGTAACTGATTGAAGTGGAATCTATCAGTGTGTTTCATCATTTCTTTATGTGACACTATCATTAATTCTGTTTTTTTAACCAGTAAATTTCTGTGTGCCATGAACACAATTAACCCTTTCCCTGCCACAGATCGTATATTCACGATCTGTGCAGAGAATGCTTTAACGCCACAGATCGTGAAATATACGATCTGTGGCTTCCCCCCTGCAAAAAAAATTTCCCCCCCTGCTAGGGCCGATCGGGGGGCAGCATCAACTGCCCCCCTAGCCCCCCGATCCCCCCTCGGTGTGATCCAAATCCGAGGGGGGGATCGGAAGATCACTCACCTTTAGCCGGTCCCGCGATGTGCAGCCGTCCCACGTGGAGGAAGCGGAAAGGGAGACCCCGGTGACTCACGGAGCTTCCTCCTTCACACCGGGTCTCCTTGAAGTGGTAGGGACTGCCCTGGTGGTCTAGTTGAGGGTACTGCAGTCTTGATCTCAATTTGATCATGCTGCAGTACCTAGTATAGAAAAGCTGTCAAGCTGCCAGCTTTTCTATACATTTTGTGAATGGAACTCAAGTTCCATTCACAATAGGATTTTTTCGTAAGTCTTTGCTACTTACGAAGACTTGATTAAAAAAAAATTGGGACAGAGATCAATATTGGTGATCACTTCTGATCACCAAATTATGATCTTTGCCAATGAATGAAAAATCACTTCCTGGAAAATGATTTCGGGAAGTGATTTTTCCGATCGATTTCGAATTGGAAAACGGGCATTTTTGCCCTATTCCAAGTTCGGTATCATTCCTAGATGATCTGCTGTTATCTTGGGAATGATCGGGGAAAAAAAGGGGAAATACACACAAAAAAATTCTTAAATGATACACCACACACCCTTTTTTTTTTTTACCCTAAAACTATAAATTAGAAAAAAGGTTGTCTTCTCCAAGCTCCCCAATGTCCCCAGTGATATCGGTAAAGTAAACGCGGATACTTATTTGTTCGATTTCAAGGGAAACTAAGCCTATATTTTATAAGGAAATTTTGCAGAGGGTACCAAATAAAGCCCGTATTGAATTTTTTAGGATCAGTAAAAGTGTGCAAAAACGTGTGTGACTCTCCATACTAACCGACTTCACTAAAATACCACTAAAGTGGGAGAGAGTGTGTGTGTGGGGGGTGGTTGTGGCGTTTTTTAAAAATTTTCTTGTAACTGCATTCTAAATGCGTCCCATTTGAGCTAGTTTGGTGGCCTCGTCTCGTTTGCACCCACGCAATGGCACAACGTTTATTCAGACAGTGTGGGAGATTGCTTTTAGTGGGTTTTTTGCTTGTCAAGTGGGTTTAGGTAGGATTTCAACCCTTGAATCACTCATTTTATTTTCACAAATCTCGTTAAAACACAGAGTTTCTTTGATCGCTGGGTCTGGAATTCTTCATGTATGCATGAAAGCATGGCCCGTACGTAGCTGAGGTGTTTGATTCCAAAAATATAGATTTGTGGGGGGAATCTCCATGTTTTGGGATGTTTTCCTTAGAAAAGGGGTAGGCTGTTCAATTACAGAGCACTTTGATTTTTCTTGTAATTGCTTTGTGCATTGCGTCCATTTGAGCTAGTTGGTGGCCAACGTCTCTGTGTGCATCCACGCATATGGCATACCGTTTGATTCAGAACATGTGGGGAGATTGATATTAGTGGGGGGGGGTTTATTTCGGGGGGGCATTTCAAAGTTTTGGGGCTGTTTGAAATACAGAGCACTTTGATATTTTTCTTGTAATTACACTGTGCATGCGTCCCATTTGGCTAGTTGGTGGCCACGTCCCTGTGTCATCCACGCATAGGCATACCGTTTGATTCAGGGCATTTGAAGATTGATAATTGACAAGTTTTTTTTACATGACATGGAAATTTGCCATGATTTTTAACTTTGAATTGTATTTTTATAAATTTTTTCCTGAAAATCTGGTAGAGAAGCGAATTGGTACACAAAACTGCACCCCACACCATGGTGGTATGCATAAAAAGAATCCACCATTGTGTAGTCTGAAGGTGTGTAGAGTCCAAGAATTTATAGTTTTGGGGGTATTTCTAATATAGAGGGTGTTTAGTCTGACAAAATCTGAAAAGTTGCTGTAATGGGCCACTGTTCATTGGCTCACTTTGTGGCTAGTTGATTCCACGTCTGCGGGTGTAACCATACATAGGGCATACCGTTTTGATTCAGAACATTGGGAGATTGATATTTGGTAACTTTTTTTTTACATTACTTGGGATTTTGGCATGATTTCTATCTTCTACTTAGAGTGTTTGTTTTTTTTTTAATTTTTTAGAAAATCTGCTAAAGCTGTGAACTTCTACGAAGAACTGCGCCCACACCATTGATGGGAACATGAACAAACTACAGAATTTCGTAGATAAAGGTGTGTGGATTCGAGAAATATTGGTTTGTGGGGGTTGTTTTGTGGGGAAAAATTGCAGACTGTTCAAATTCAGATTTGACTGAAATATTTTTGTGTTTCTGAGCCATTGTGCATTTGTTTCAACTTTGTGTCTTTTGCTTCCACGTCCAGGTGTGTAACCACACATATGGCTATACCGTTTGATTCAGGACATTTGGAGATTGATATTAGTGCTTTTTTTTACATTCCTTGGGTTTTGGCATGATTTCTACCTTTTGAAGTTGTTTTTGTTCATTTTTTCAGACAAATGCGAATTCTACGAAGAACCGGCGCCCACCAATTGATTGTATGAATGAACAAACTACAGCGTTACGTAGCTGAAGGTATGTAGATTCTGAGAATATATAGTTTTGCGGGGTATTTCCAAGTTAGAGGGGTGTTCATTTTTGGAAAATCTGGAAAATGCTGTTTATTGGCTCACTGCGCATTGTTTTACATTTTGACTAGTCGCTTCCACGTCAGTGTGTGTAACCACACATATGGCACACTGTTTGATCAGGACATTTAGGAGATTATATTTGGTAAGTTTTTTTACATACTGGGGTTTTTGGTGTGATTTTGTAACTTTGAAATGTATTTTTCTCTATTTTTCCAGAAAATTGTGTAGAAATGCGAATTCTACGAAAACTGCGCCCCACACCATTGATGGTAGGAAAAAACGAACTACATGTCTACATAGCTGAAGGTGTTTAGATTTCAGGAATATATAGTTTGTGGGGGTATTTCTGAGTTATCAGGGTGTTTTGTGGAAAAAACTGCAGACTGTCCAAATTGAGCGGAGTTGGCTAAATATTTTCGCTGTTTCTGAGCCATCGTGCATTGTCTCACTTGGTGGCTTTTCGCTTCCACGTCCGCATGTGTAACCACACATATGGCATACCGTTTGATTCAGGACATTTGGGAGATTGATATTTAGTAACTTTTTTTTAGATTCATCAGGTTTGTGGCATGATTTCTACCTTTTGAAGTTGTTTTTTGTTCATTTTTTCAGAAAAGTGCAAACTTCTACAAAGAACTGCGCCCACACCATTGATGGTATGAATGAACAACTACAAGCGTTACATAGCTGAAGGTGTGTAATTTCAGGAATATTAGTTGTGGGGGTTATTCTAATTTACGGGGGTGTTTTTGGAAAAACTGCAGACTTCCAAATTCGGAGTTGGCTAAATATTTTCGCATGTTTCTGAGCCATCGTTGCTTGTCTCACTTTGTGGCTTTTCGCTTCCACGTCCGCGTGTTAACCACACATATGGCATATACCGTTTGATTCAGGACATTGGGAGATTGATATTTAGTAAACTTTTTTTTAGATTCCATCAGGTTTTGGCATGATTTCTACTTTTTGAAGTTGTTTTTTGTTCATTTTTTTCAGAAAGTGCGAACTTCTCTACGAGAACTTCGCCCACACCATTGATGGTAATGATGAACAAACTACAGCGTTACATAGCTGAAGGTGTGTAGATTTCAGGAATTATAGTTTGTGGGGGGTTATTTCTAAGTTACGGGGTGTTTTTGTGGAAAAAACTGCAGACTGTCCAAATTCGGAGTTGGCTAAATATTTTCGCTGTTTCTGAGCCATCGTGCATTGTCTCACTTTGTGTGCTTTTTGCTTCCACGTCGCGTGTGTAACCACACATATGGCATACCGTTTGATTCAGGAACATTTGGGAGATTGATATTTGGTACCTTTTTTTTACATTCCATGGGGTTTTGACATGATTTCGACCTTTTTGAACGTTGTTTGATGTTCATTTTTTTTAAAATCTGGTAAAGTGCAAACTTCTACGAAGAACTGCCCCACACATTGCTGGTATGAATTAACGAACTACAAGCTTACATAGCTGAAGGTGTGTAGTTTCAGGAATATATAGTTTTGTGGGGGGTATTTTTGAGTTGAGGGGGTGTTTTGTGGAAACTCGAACTGTCAAATACAAACTGGCTAATTTTTTTGCTGCTACTGAAAATTGGCACTGGTCACGCTCTGGGGTTAGTTGGTAGCCATGTCTCTGGTACACCCATGAATGTGGCATACCGTTTTTATTCGGGAGGGGTTAGGCTTTCATATTTTGAGATGCGTTTGAACTTTCCTCCACAGTTTTTAAGCTGAAATTCGCATTTGTTTTTGTCTCTGATTTTACAGTTGAGGAAAAAAAGGAAATGTGAGAAAGTAACTTACAATTTGACAAGAGCTGGCGTCGGGTATCTGCATTTTGATCGAATACACCTCACTCGTAAAATCCTGCGAGTGTGTGTTTCTAAAAATATCTCACTTGGGGGGTAGTTAGATATTTGGTAGATATTCTAGTTAACTGTCAGTAGTGGTTTACACATTTATTTGGTGTATATTCTAGGAGTGGCAGTTTTAGTTGTGGGGGGGTCTCCTGTACAGGAAACGGCGGTACCTACATAATCTGGTATCGTTGTACTCGGGAGTATCTGAGCTTTTAGAAACAGTAAGATTTTTGTGTGTAACCTTAAGATAACTAGAAGTAAAAATGGGAAAATCCATGAAAATTTGCAAATTTTTCATTTTTTTACATATTTTACCATAATTCCAGTAAAATTTCCAAAAAGTTACAAATTTTTGTTACCATATTAAAGTAGACTTGTGCTGAAAAAAACTGTTATATCCTGATTTACTGCAAGGTTTCCTACTGTAAATAGTCTAAAGCGATTAGGACAAAATCCTGAAAATTCTTCTGGCAGTTAACGCAAAAAAAATGAAAATCTCCTGGCAGTGAAAAGGGTTAAGATAAGTAGTTGTTTGATATTTTGGAAAATTTAAATTCTACAATGGTAGGAATGTTTTGGATACTAGAGCGCAGGTGGTTTGTCATATAAACTAAAACATTTGAAAAATCTTCCTCAGTCAAATAGGCTTGTGAAGGTTCTCATCATCCAGGTCATGGTATATCTGTTGTGTTCAATTAGCGAAACGTCTTCAAGAAACAAAACTCCAAGTCCATTGATCTAATTGAATACAACAGATATACTCAGTCAAATAGGTTTTAAATCCTGTGGTAGGCCTCTCCATTTCTAACACCTCTCACACCTTCTGCCAGAATCTGTTGTCAACATAACTTAACATTTTTCCTTGTTTCTTATTGCAGAAAAAGGGTTATTTCAGACAGAAATACAGTGAACAGCGGTTAGATGTCTTTCTGCCACTGGTATTGGCTGAGACATATTCTGAATGGCCCAGCACAAGACAGAGGAGACTTATTGTATCACTAGCCCTAGCACCTAAGTGTAGGGACACAAATGGTAAGGAAATACAAGGATGTTTTAGCTATTGAACAAAGTCGATACTTCTTCTTTATACAGCAGTTATTTTACTGTTCTTTCTATTTCTTCTTCTTCCGTTTTGTTCTTGCTATCTTTTTGGACTGTATCTCCTCCCACAGTATTTGAGTTAGAGACAGAAATTCAGTAAAACGTGTGTCACATATAGGAGAAGCGGCTTTTACCTAGCTAAGGAAACCACATAAACGTTACGGCGTTATCTGCGAATTTCGGGACATTTTTTTCCCATAGACTATATGGGTAAGAAGCCCAAATTAAGGGTCATGAGGTTTAAGGTCATAAACGAACGCTGATACCCCCACCCCCCCCAAAACACAGGTACACCCACTGCTGACCTACCTTCCATTCCAATGGAAGCCATACTTAAAGGGTAACTATAGTCAAAAAACTAATTTTCAATCATCAATAAAGATAGTTATATGTCATACATGCAAAAACACATACCCCCATCCTGACACAGGTACACACACCTACTGACTACCCTTCTATTCCTGTGGCAGCCATACTTAAAGGTAAAGTCAAAAAAACTAATTGATATATCCTCAGACATATCCCCTCAACCAACCCAGGCACACACATTTATGGTGCCTACTCTTCCATTTCCGTGTCAGCCATACTTAAAGGGTAACTATAGTTAAAAAACAATTTTGAACCAATCATCAAAAAAGTTTGTTTTTCTAACCCCAACCTGAACACGGTACATCACACTACTGACCTACCCTCCATTTATTGCAGCCATATTTAAGGGTAACATATTTAAAGGAATTTGACTAATTAATCAACAAAGGTGTTTTTTAAAACCCCAACCTGACACAGGGTACACACACCTACTGACTACCCCTCTACTCTATGGCAGCCAAATTTAAAGGGTAACTAAAGTGAAAGAACACTTTGACCAATCATCAAAAAAGTTTTTTTTAACCCCCACCTGACACAGGTACTCACACAACTGAGCTACCCATTCATTCATGTGGCTATCATATTTAAGTGTAAGTATAGTAAAAATACACATTTTGACCAATCATGAAAAAGTCTTTTATCCCCAACCGACACGAGTACACACACACCAACTGACCTAACCATTCATTCATGTGACACTGTATTAAGGGTAAGTAAAAAAAACAAGCAATGTCCTCATCATTGCCATTATTGAGTTTTTAAAATCTGCAGCAACAAACAGTCCATTCCCTTCCAAAATGCGTCCTTTCAAGCAAATTTAAAGTTATATTTAAGCTTTCCCTTTTAGTTGGATTTATTGTGTCCCATAATATGATCTGGCAGCCAAGTTGTCACTTTCCCTTTAAGACACAAATACATGTAAAATCTACACGCTGTTGGCTGGTTGGAATTTAGTATTAGAAGCATGATGAAGCTGCATTGTTTTTAATTTAGCCATACATCATGTCTTAATGAATTGCCAAATTATTCCAAAATTTGAAATCCAGATTTCATAGGTGTTTTTATGCTAATCTCCTCTCATTCCATACGATTCTTTTAATCTAACACAGTCCCTAGATGAGTTCATTGACAGCTTTAAAAGTGGTTCTGGATGTGTTTTTAAAAACTAAAAAATATTGAGAGTTCCTGGTATTATACATATACTGTAGTTCTGGTTGATCCAGGGATACTTTCCGTTGCCATTTTCTTCATACCTGAAGAAGAAAGGTTTGTAAATTTGCATTAAATAGTTCTGTTAGCAGACATTCCCACCTGCCAAAACTCATTTCGGGAGCGTCGTCAACACACATGCATACAAAAGTGATGTCCACCCATAAACTTAAATTTTAATATAAGGTAGCCCCCCTCCTTCCCAGACCCAAACACGTGTTGTTCTTTAAAAAACGAATCCAAATCTTACTACAGCCCTCACTCCCGCTGTGCCTCTCCTCGCGGCTCCCTTCGTTGCAGGAAGTTCAAATAAGGGCCGGACCGGCAGCTGCGTCTGTGATTGACTGAGAGGCAGCTATCACAGACACGGCTGCGGCAATGGGAACGCCGTGGGAGAGAAGGGCTGTAAGTATGATTCAGATTTGTTTTTTAAAGAACTAATGCTGTGGTTGGGGTTGGCAGGGGTAGGGCTACCTTATATTAAAAAATTTCATGCTAGAATATCGGGCGACAGGATGGATCCGGATGGTGGATGGGAGGGGGGAAAGGGCTCCCCTACCATTGTCAGAAACAACTAGAGAGACAGATCAGAGGCAAAACCGTTTGGACAGAAAGATAGCTCCTACACTTTAGTTTTCCTGAAATTTGGACAACACTGCATCAGAACCATATGGAGCAGGGATGTAAGGTAAGGATTTTTTTAACATTTACAGTAGTGGATAAATTTTAGTTTGGGGGGTGAACAATGCCCTTTAAGAAAACACAGATGGACTACATCTGTTGTTTGGTACATTATTTAGGTTCAATACAAAGATTCCAACACAAAACCCCCTTCCATGTATGTACCACCCCTGTATGTACCAAGTAAGGATCTAAAAACAATCTATACCTTAGCTGTTAAATTGCGCCCCCTAACCCCGCCTCCCTCCACCCCTCTCGCACTGCTAACCCTCCTCCGCCAACTCTAAGTCATGTCCAAAACATCATAACCTTTCCCCACACCCCCTATCCCCACCCTACCTAAAAAGCTAAATGGCAGGATGTACTGGGTGCAATTGTGTGCATGCTTTTATTTATGCTTTTTTGAAGTATCCTCCAATCATGGACCCCTAGTGGCTCTGTGCCTCATAGCGCCTCTATGGCTGCCATGGAGATCCCTACGGCACTGTTCCCACAGCAGTCCTGTGCCACACTACACTCGTCCCCACCCACTATTCCCACACACGCTGGAATAGTGAGTGGTGATTAAGAGGTGGAGTCTATGAAAGGAATCGCAAGACATGTGACCTCCCCATATGTAACATATGCTACTTATATTTACCTTCCCTTACCTATCTCACATTCACCTCTCTGTCAACAATGTAATTACCCTTCATATAGGTCCTGTGACTGACTCCTCACTCATGTAGATGACCAGGGCCTGCAGAGAATTATTAGGGGATAGACTGAAAGACAGTAAACGACAGGAGTCTGTTATAATAAATTGCTGCGCAAACACACGGAAATTGTGCTATGTGGCCTAGCCCTAAAATTATAACTGTAGGAAGATCCAGAGACTAGTTGAGTTTGCAGTTCAATAACCAGGTCCCAGTTTCACAACCCTGTGATAAGAACAATTCTTCATCCCATTTTTATTCGTCAACGTCCACGCCTCCACTAAAATCTATACTTGCTTTTCTCCAAACACTGACCATTGCGGATCTCCCTGGTTCGCACCTCCTCTGCAAGCTCATAAGCTCTTTACAAGTCTTTCCAGCTGCAGAGAGGCACCAATGTGCCATAAAAATCACCATCACAGTCATAACTGATGCTGCAACCAAGAAGAAGCTCCAGGGAAGTAGAGATAAGTAGGTATATGGAGTTTCAAGAACTGAGGAGAGGTCAATATACACTCTTGGGGTTTTGGGGATGGGGAAGGCAAGTATAGGTTTAAGTGACGTGCACTTTAATTGTGTTATTACACAGGGTTACACAAAGTGTCCAATATACCTTTTAACGATAAATGTTTTAATGTCAAAAGATAAAACAAAAATCCTTACCATACGTGTCCAATTACTTTAGTTGCCGCTTTGCCTTCTCCAAAACTGTATCCCTGTAATGGCAGATAAAGCTATTTATTTCGAGGGTTAAATTAAGAAAAAACATGGTCTAAAATACACTTGTGTTCAGCTTTTTAGCCAAAAAAAACCCCCAATTAACATAATATAATCGCCTTAACCAAGCTAAAATAGGCTTATACCACCACCATATCCTACTAACCCCAGTGGGACAGACATGCTCAGTCAATATTGCCCAGTGAAAGAGTTAGAAACTATACAATCTGCTACACCCAACTATAGAGATTCCAAGTGAATAACTCCAAGGTATAACTTCACCAAAGACAACACCTTTCCAATATGTTTCAGAATACCTTTAGGGACTGAAAAATACGAGATATTACATGTTAATATTTAGAACATCACATGGATAAGGAAAATTTTACTTTAATAAACATGGGGAGATGGTTTAGGGAATTCCCAGGCTGCCCAGTCCCCTGGGTAAGAGTGTCACATGTGGGGGCAACAGTGTCATGTATCTTGGAGACCATTACAGTTTTGGAACAAGCCAACCCCTACCTTACCACTAAAAAGTTCATTGTACATTCAGGCTATCTCTTAATCATATTTTACACCATTCATTTTAGTTAGGGCACAAGAGCTATTAGACTATAGGGTGGGAGGTTTCCTCTGGTTATTTATGTCACCAATCTTTTATCCAGTTTGAGACATTTAACCTTTTAATGTATCTGGATCCTCAAACATATAAATGGTCCTACTCTAAATTTTGGAGTCAGTATTGGAAGGGTTTGGTCTAGGCAGGACCATTGCAGGTCTTTGGCGGTCTGGGCTATGAAGATTATGACGTATTGGTAGGTGTGCTGGTAGTCCCAACCCACATCCTGCTCCTCTTCTGGTTACAACTCATCCCTAGCCTCATTTACCTTGATTTTCAGGTTTGAAAACCTTTCGGTTTTGCAAATGTCTAAAAAAAATAAATATAATTGAAAAAAATTCTTAAAAAAAAAAAAAAGCAAGCTGGGAAATCACAGCATATTCACTGCTAACGGATTTAACATGGAGTCATATATATTCTTTTATACCACAACTGCGTCAATATCTAAAGCCTAATTGTAACACCAGAGGATGAACTATGGAGGGAGGTCTCGCAGCTCTGGTCTACTTACAGGATAGTGTACATTGTGACTCAGGGCTAAACTTTTAATCATATTTACCATTTCATTGGCGTTAGGGCCACAAAGAGCTATTGGGACTATATGGGTGGGAGGTTTCTTCTGGGCGTTTAGACATGGGGAGGGACCCCCCAAGCGTTGTGTGTGTTATGTTGATGGTTCAAATAATTACGTTTTCAAAAATGGTGTGCGTTCTTCAAATTGCTTTTAACTATATGGATCTTATTACCCTTAGGGGTAAGGTGTGGAATAAATCTGCACTTGCTCTTTGGGTGTGCTTAGGACATTTCTTGTTCAAAGTTAGCAAACACTATTGACCTACCTTTTCATTTCCCTTGGCAGCCATGCTTACAAGGGTAGCTCTAGTATGAAACCACCATTGGCCCCCTCTTCCCTTGCCATATCAAGATTATTGAGCTTTAAAAAACCTTGCAGCTCCAACACACAGTCCATCAAACATGTAGTCCTTTCAGCTAAATTCGAAGTTTTATACTAAAATGCTTTACTGGAAATTTACAATTCTTATCTTTAATACTAACGTGACATGTCAAGTATAATAAGTTCTGTTGTATGTAGTAGAGGAGAAAGCCGATGTCGTGTGGTGAACCATGTTTTAGAACAGCAACTGCTAAACTGTGTGCCTGATAGAGTTCGTATCATGTTTTGGTAGAAAACCTTTAAAAGATGAAGAACTCTTTCCCTCTTCTGCTTGTTGCAGATCTTTGGAAGATGGCAGACAGGATCTTGCAGATCCTGTCTGTCATCTTTCAGAAATCTGTACAGTGTGTACCTAGCTTAAGACTCTGTCAACTGCCAGCACACATATGCTCTAGTCTTTTCCATTTAATAGGCATGGTGGCAGGTGATACTGTTTGTTTATTTGATGGTGCGCCACTCCTTTCCCTTCCACATGGAAACTTATATCTTTGGACCCCTTTTATACAATTTATTGGTGCTGATTTTGAAAAATGGAATTTTCACGTTGCAGATAGCCTTTTACAAATATAAGCAGGACCAAGTAAAGGTTTGTACACACGTGCGATTGCGGGTCCCGTGTATGGGCCCTTTATTGGCCTAAATGGCCAGTTGGGCAATGACCCCCGTCCGAACGGGCGTTTTGGCCGATAAAGGGCCCATATACGGGCCGATTATCAGCCGAAATGGACGTTCGTACACATTGTGTGTTGCGGGTCGGGACCAACGATCGCACGTGTGTACGAACCTTTACTTGGATGAATCGTGAATTGTCCAAAGCGCCAATAGACAACAATGATTGATCCGTATATACTTTAACATCACTCTGTCCATAGACATGAGCTGTTGAGGATCTGCAGGAAATTTTTGACCGATATGTCGGGATACCGATGGTGGTAGCTCATCTATACACATTGACTATATTCTGTAAATCCTGTTGGATCCAATGGGATTTACTGCCAAAGGAAATAGGGCAAGCAAAATATCAAGTTCTTAGATAAATAATACAAAGCAGGAAAGTAATGTTCACAATAAATTATACAAGATCACCTCTTTTTATAAGAAAAAGTCACTCCTTTATAAATGCAGTCCATATCCAAGGTAAAGATCATGTCTGTGGGGTTGTTTACAACAGAATCACTTTGATCTATGCAGTTCTCTTAACGCAGACCATGGTACACTTGGCATTGCATATTTATCTTTACACCCACCTGTGTTCTTAATGTTAGCCCAATATCATAATTACCCAGATTTTCTGCACCATGTATTCTGTAATCAAATTTGATTGTAATCAATGTATTATAATGTTACATAGTGTAACATTATAATACATTGTAATCAATGTATTATAATGTTACACTATGTAAACTGAATTGAAATATTAGTATAATATATGTTTTTGTATAAAACATAACAAAAATGTAAGTTACAGTGGAAAACACATTTCTGCTACCAAAATTTAAAGGCACAGCTTTGGCTCTATGAAGTGTACCCTGACACACCCTTTGGGAAACCCTGCTGTAGCACTCAGATGCCAATTTACTAGCTTAAATATACATATCTATATGGCAATTAAAGGGCATGTCCACCCCCAAAACTATAATCCCCCCACTACTGGCCCCATCATGTAGTGTAGTTTAATCCTTACCTCACATCCCCTCCATATGGTTCTCCTGTAGTCCCCCCCCAAAGTCCAAAAACTGCCCCCCAGGAGGATAACAGAGTCCATATAGGACTCTGCCTCCTACCTGGCCTCCGGGAGAATTTTGGCATGCGTACTGCAGCCCTTCTCCCCCTCCCTCTCCCTCCCGATTTGGATTCCCTCCCCCTAGTGTAAAACCCTTTTTAGCAAACATTGCCCCTCTCCCCCCACCCCAACCAGCTCTGTTTGTAATATCAGAAAATACCCAGAACATTACTTACCTTCCCTCTTGCCTCCGCCACACTGAACTCCCGGCAGCCGGTCCCGCCCCTCTGCTTGTATTTTCTCGCAAGCAGAGGGCCGGCAGCACGGAGGGAAGGTAAGTAAAGTTCTGGGCATTTTCTGATATTACAAACATAGCGGTTGGGGCTGGGGGGACAGGGGCAATGTTTGCTAAAAAAAATTTCTGAAGGGTGGACATACCCTTTAAACAAGAAAAAAAGCAATCTGAATTGCTATTCAAGCTGCAACATATTGGAATCGGTCATCTTATGCATGTATTTCTTATTTTGTGACAGGCCGAAACAAAGTTCTATAATGGGCTTTTATTTTATGGAGAAGGAGGTAAGTGCTAAATTAATATGGTTCTGTACTTTTATTAATATATTAGACATTAAGCCCTTTAGTGCCCCCTTAGTGTCCAAGGCCATAGCCCCCCTCCTCCATGTCCCAAGGCCATGAGTTCCCTCTTAGTGTCCCAAGGCCAGAGTTCCCTCAGAGTCCCTCTCTGTCCCTGTATAATTTGTGTAACTGCTGTGTTCTGCCTTGCTTTTTTCCTGTGTTTCTCCCTCTAGTGGTGAGTCAATAGAAACTGCAGAGACAATCTTACCATCTCCCTCTAGTGGTGAGTCCTTAGGAACTGCAGTGACACACACGGATTCACGAATGCAGCTTTAGGGTTTTATTATAATAGATGAAGAATTTGCATGCAGCCCCCTTCGGTTTATAATTAAATACAATATGGATAATGGCATTTTTTAAAAAAAGATGACATGTTCTATTATACAATATTCTATATTGGGCGTCACGGTGGCTCAGTGGTTAGCACTGATGCCTTGCAGAGCTGAAGTCCTGAGTTCGATTCCACCCTTAGACACATCTGCAAGGAGTTTGTATGTTCTCCCCGTGCTTGTGTGGGTTTCCTCCGGGCAATCCGGTTCCCCCACAATAAGAAAGACATACTGATAGGTTGTATGTGTCAAATAAATCTGCTTAGATTGTAAGCTCTTCAGGGCAGGGCCTGATGTGAATGTATCCATGTAATTGTAAGGCGCTATTAAAGATGTTGCGCTATATAAATCCATAATAATAATATATATAATATATTGTCATCCAATCATTGATTGATGAATTTTGTCTGTGGCTAACAATCTAACATGCGTACATGGACTTCTAGACATCTGGTTGTTGGTGATCTGTTCCGTGCTAGATTGCTGCCTCATCTTTCCCAAACATTAAGAGTTTTTGATTATCTGTATTTTATTACAGTATATAAGGTCTTCTCATTGCATGGGCTCCGTTTTCCTTTATCTGTTTTGAGTATCGATTTCATTAACATTCCAATATTGGTTTTCTTTAAGCTACAGAGTCAAGCATGGTGGAGGGCGAGTCCCAAATCCAAATGGGGAGGTTGATATCATTTCTGCAGGTAAAGCTACCCCTTTTATTAATAGTCATTCTTAACCATATTATTGTTTATTATTTCTATTTGTCTGATAGTACTGGAATTTCTAATTGTCTGATTGTCCTATCTAGCGGCAAGCAGTAAGATGCAAATAAACTTAAAAGCCACCATAGCAGTATACTTGGTAAAGTGAAACTCACTTGTATGTGAGGGAGGGTCGGGTGGGTCAACCCCCGACCCTGGTCGTAAGCTGTTGTCAAGTCCTGTACAGGTTTGAAAGCAGATATAAAAGTAGTATAATATGGTACTCTAAGGTACTCCCCCCAGTGTAACATTGGCCCAGGTAAAGCCAAGCCTCCTGCCCTTCGAAAGGCCTCAATCACGATAATGGAAGCTGTGCAACAATCAAGTGTCTCTGCTTTAGTAATAAAGAAGGTTACAAATACTGAACAGACACCAAAACGGTCACAGTTTGACACGTTTCATGTTGGACACACTTCACCAGACGCCTCTGCGAAAGGGGTTCCAACACAAAACATGTAAGATGAACTATTTTAGGGTATATTCACCATATCTTAAAATCCATATTAGGACTAATTTCAATTGTTTGTCTCATTACAGGAGCTTTCTTGCTTTGTTACACGGTGTTATGAAGTTGTGCTGAATGTTGTCCATCAGTTAGCTGCCCTCTATACAAATAACAGGTATTTAATAGGAATACTAGAACAAAAGTTAAAAATCCTATGTCTTTTTAGCAGTCTGTATTGTTGTAGGATATACTACCATTAGCAATAAAGACTAACAAACTGCAGGTTTATTATTTTACCATATCAAAGCATTGTCTTCAATTCCCATTCCTTTTTTGTTTTTCTGCTGGGTTTATAGTAACCGGATATGGAATCATTTAGCGTATAATGATGCTCTATGCATGCTTGCCTAGTAAAGCTTCTCTGTGTATGTATGTATAGTTTATTTATAAAGCGCCACTTGGGGACGCAGCGCTGCACAATAACAAAATATAAAAAAGTCATAGAAGGGGGGCAAATACATAAATAATTCAGTAGATAAATATATAAATGATATAAATATATTTATAACTATATAAGTGCTACAGCCTTTCCACAAGAGGAAAGGAGGTCCCTGCCCTGTAGCGTTTACAATCTAGTTAGGTAGGTAACATACACATATAATGGAATGGGTATAAGTGCTGAGACGAATGCAGTGCAAATAAAACAATAATATACTGTGCTGGTTAGCAGATAGGATGTAAGGATATATTTAAACTTGCTAATTGAGGATGGGAGCTACAAGAGAGGTTTAAGGCGAGAGGAAGCTGTATGGGGGAGCGGTTTTCTGTACAGGTGCTGGTTTTGTGATGACTGAAGGGTGTGGGCAGGAACATATGGGGACACTAGACGATATATAATGAGAGCGAAGGGATGTAAAGGTTAGGAGAAGGTAGAGGAGATTTAGGATCTTCTTTATTAGAGGGCAAAACAATACATGTAGCAGACTTTACTATGGACTGAAGGGGAGAGAGGTGGGAAGCATTAAGACCAGTAAGTAGTAGGTTAAAATAGTCTTGGTGAGATAGGATGAGCGTATGCATAAGCATAGCGGTAGTAGGGAGATAGAGGAACCTATGGATTTTCATTATATTGTGAAGGAAAAATCGGCAGGTTGTAGCAATATAGTTAATGTGATCAGAGTGAGATGAGTCAATAATTACCCCTAGGCAGCGTGTTGATTGGATAGGGGGGTTGGGGTTATTATCAACAGAAATAGAGAAATATGGGACAGGACCAGGCTTAGGTGGGGAAATGATTAGTTCAGTTTTAAAAAGATTCGGTTTGAGGCAGCGTCGCGACATCCAGGAGAAGATGGCAGGGAGAATGTCAGAGATATGTGATTGGATGTCAGGTGTTAGCGCAGGGGTGGACAAGTAGATTAGTGTTATTATTATTATCTGCATATAAGTGATACTTAAAGTCAAAAGAGCTAATGACATCTCCCAAGGAAATAGTGTAGAGGGAGAACAATAAGGGTCGAAGAACTGACCCTTGCAACACCCCAACACTAAGAGGAACCAGAGAAGTGGTGTTATTTGCAAAAGATACAGAGTAAGTTCAGTTAGAGAGATAGGATAGAAACCAGGATGCCACTCCATTACGAATGCCCAAGGGGTGATCGATTGTGTTGAAAGCAGAGGAGAGGTCAAGAAGGATAAGTTACCATTTGCCTTTGCAACCTAAAGATCATTCACAACCTTACACACAGCTGTCTAAATGGAATCCGCAGGATGGAATCCAGATTGCAATGGATCCAATAGGTTATGGAGGTAGTGATACGGAAAAAGACTAATCCTTCTAGCAGTTTAGAGGCTATCAGTAAGAGAGAAACCGTGTGGTAGTTAGCTAGACAAGAGGAGTCTTGCAAGGGCTTTTTTGGGTCTGGGCATGATTAAAGACGGGAGAGAAAATTCCAGATGTAAGGGAGGCATTGAATATGTGGGTGATTATAGGGGTAAGCACATGATTACAGAGGGCTTTGGGTCAAGAGGGCAGGTTGTGAGTGGACTGGACAGAAGCAGGCTAGAGACTTCTGAATGGGTCACAGAAGTAAAAGATACGAGAATTGCAAAGTGAGGAGAGGGCAACATAATCTGAAAATCATCCCTAGGATCAGAGATCTGCATGCAGATGAAATCCACTTTATGTTGAAGGTAATGCACAAAGTCCTGGGGATAGTGCAGAGGATGGAGAGAGTCAGTGGGCGAGGGGCACAGGAGGGAGTTGAAGATGGAGAACAGGCGACGTGGGTTAGATTTGTTGTTATTTATAAGTTTCCGGTAGTATGCTTGTGAATGTCATCCAGGTCATAGTATATCTGGTGTATTATTAGATCAACTGGACTTGAAGTTTAGTTCTTGAAGACGTTTCGCTAGTCATCGGACTGGCTTTCTCAATTCAGAAGCTCAGGGTACATAATTGCCAACAGATTCTTGTACAAGTCATTCTGAATTGAGAAAGCCAGTTGGATGACTAGCGAAAAGTCTTCAAGGACTAAACTTCAAGTCCAGTTGATCTAATTGAATACAACAGATTTCCAGTAGTAGTTTTACTTTGCCAGCAGGAGTCCAGAGCCGAGACACTGCAGCATAAACTTCTAATGGATAAAGTACGGGACTTTCTTAACTCACGTTCAGCAACACGCGTGCATCTGCAAATAAAACAGGAAGTGGGGTTGTCCCAAGGACAAGGAATAGTGGTCCCTCGACTTCGGGAATGCAAGGGGGCAAAAGAGTCTATTATGTTACTCAGGATAGAGTTATAGGAGTAAGCAAGCAAGTCAGGGTCATCCAGGGGCAAGAGGGAAAAGAGACTGGAGGACAGGGATGAGGCAAGTGCCGGGTGATCAATCGCTCTAGTATTACAAATAGACACACAAGAGGAAGGGACAGGAGGAAGAAGAGGGTGTTGAGTCTGAAACGTGATAAGATGGTAATGAGAAAGCAGGAAGGGGTTGCATTCAAAAGTTGAGTTTTTTGTGAACACTAGGTCCAGGAAGTGGTCATTCTTAAGAGTCCATTATTGAAGATCAAATGAGGATGTTAAGTGTAGAAAGCGAGAGGGCCAGGAGAGGGAGGAGTTGTCGTTGTGACAGTTAAAGTCCCCCAGAATCAGAACAGGACAGTCCTCAGAGAGGAATGTGGCCGGAGATGCTGTAGACGGTAGTCTGTACACTTAATACTCGTAGTATTGCTGAATTGAATGAGCCTCAAAAGATGTGAAAAAAAGGTCAGGCGGGGAGGTAAAATTATTAAATCAACAAAAGGAAGAAACTAAAAGACCAACACCCCTACCATGACCTGAGGAGCAATGTGTATAGGAGAAACGGAGCCCACAGAGAGCAAGCAAGGCTTTGATCGCTGGGAAAGCCAGCTTTCAGTAAGGTCAAGAAGGTGAAAATTATTAGAGATTTGTTGACTAGAGAAGGAGCATTAAGCAGAGCACAGGGGAAGGGCAGACAAGATGGTGAAATCAGAGGAATAGATAGAATGTTATAGGGAATTAAACCACAACAGGGGGTGGGAGAGGTTAAAACAGGGCGTGAACAATGACAGACAGAAATATTACAAGGCCCAGGATTTGGGGACACACCACCAGCCGACAGAAGTAGGAGAGGAGACAGACGGTGGGAGGAGGATTTGTAAGTATTTGAACAAGATTGAAGTGCAGAGTTAGCGAGGAGCTGATATAGCGTATGGGAGTTGCAAAAGGGGGTATAGAGAAGAGAATGAGAGATATAAACAGAGTTGGGACATTGGTATGAATACCACTTAGGTAACATGGTGCAGAAAACAGTGAGACCCAGCCACAGTATATATATATAAGACAAGGATATTAGTTAGTAGTAGTATTGTGTGTATCTTTCTTGCTTGCTCTCTTCCAAAAGGCCAAGAATGAATTGACTTATTCTAGTTGTAGTTGTTTAGTGAATAAACATTGTACGAGGTTCAGCTGTGAGCTGTGTACAACAAAAACATGATTGTGCAGTGTTCTTACCCAAGATATATTTATATTGATTCTCTAAGGGAAATAGTTCATCTACTTTGCTGCAGCATAATATTTAGTGTTTGTTGTTCTTTGGTAAATCTAGCTCACTCTATATAACACAGTATATTATGTCAAAAAAAACACTAAAAATGTGTGTGGTTCTATATATTGTTATTGTGTTATTCAGTATTAACAAATGAATCCATTTGTAGGAATCAGCCCAAGATTATTGAAACATCAGGAGTCCATTTCTTGGTAAGAATGACATAATTCTGTCCAGCTCTGCGTGCTTCGTATCTAGAGCATTTGAAACCTTTCCTATGTAGAGTTCTTTAAAATGCAAAACTTTATATGAAGCAGAAGCAACAGAAAAATATGAGGAATGTTAATGATGCTCCTAATGACTGCTGCTTGTGTGTTTTGTATAATGCTGAGAATACACTTGACTGTTTCCTACGCTTTACTGTTCTAGTAAAAACTTAGAGACCCATAGATATTGGAGCATCCACTTCATTGGTCCAGAGGTAGTTTGGATGCTCCAGTGTAGTTGGTGTAGCCAGTGGTTGTGACTTTTGTAGATTACTAGCAGTTCCTAGAGGAGTATGCTGTCTGTTTTATAATGAATTTGACTGTTTGTACTCAACTTATCAATTAAAAACACATTATATTCTCTAGTGTTTTTTGCAATTGATACTAAGTGCAGAAGATAAAGAGCAGTATTGTAACCTTTTCTTAATTAATCTAAAACTCACCTCTGCATAAAGTATACCTTTTCCCCTTCATTTATCTAGACAATGTATGAGCATCTTGGAGAACTTCTGACTGTTCTTCTGACGATGGAAGAAATAATTGAAACTCATGCAACACTAAAGGATCATTGGACTATGTACAAAAGGTTAGAGATAGGGCACACTGCATTGTGGTATAGTCAGTCTACATGTCTACGTTAACCAGCCTTCGTGCTTTAGATTTTGGCGGGGGTTGTTAGTGAAAGAAAACTTTGTTTCATATAGTATTGTTAGTATTCATTGTATAATTCTATACATACTGTATATGTAGGTACGACTATGGGGTCGTAAGAGAAGGAGGCCCTAGAACAATCACTTGAAATGCTTTGGTTAATGAATTAATATGTTGTATACAAATTAAACTTTGTCATCTATGAAGTCCTTTTTTATAATTGTCACATTACTTTGTCTTGTAGATTGCTAAAATCTGTACATCACAACCCTGGGAAATTTGGAATACATAAAGACAAATTAAAACCATTTGAAAAACTACTGCTAAAGCTCGAAAGCCATTTACTAGATGGAATGCTTTTCCAGGTATGAGAGACATTAATGTATAGCACACCAAAGGGCTTTTTCATTGTAAAAGTAGTGACACAACATAAAGAGGGCACTTGTGTTATATATATATATATATATATATATATAAAAAAAACATATATGGTTATGTTATATATAGAATGCCCTTTACATACAGTGTGAGCTGGCCATGTCACTTTGAATCAGAGTAACTATTGAACTTCCCTCTAAACCCAGCTGGATGTTTGAAACTCCTGCTCTTTTTTTTTTTTTTTTTTAATTCACAAGCCTAGAATGGGAGTAAATTTATTATACGGTGATCCAGAGTCTAGTGATTGACAAAGTGGAGACCAAAAATTGATTGGTTTATGACCAGCTAAAGAAAGACTGTACAAATGAAATTAATGACACTGTAGGTTTCTTTGGTGGTGGTGAGCTGGGAATGAATTTAACCCATAGAATCACTGAACACTTTGGTGGGATGTGGTGTGGTTTGGGATTAATTCTTTGGAATTTGCAGGGATGTGTAGAACAGCAGTTTGACTCAACCAATGGGGGTGTTGCTGTGTCAAAGAATGGAACATTTGCAGAGGAGTTTGCACATAATATCCGTGTGATATTTTCCAATGTAGAGGTTAAACTTGGTAAGATTTCTTTTCTATTAATGGCTTTGGTGTTTTATAGCCCAGTTGCTCAGTGCATATTACTGTTTTCTCTACATTATAGGTGAAGCCTCTGAGATTGACCAGAGAGAAAGATATGTAGGACTGTGTGGCCTTTTTGTACTTCACTTTTATATATTTCGTACGGTTGACAAGAAGTTTTACAAATCTCTCTTGGAAGCGTGTAAAAAGGTAATGTGTTTTATATTGCTGTTCTAGAAAGTTTTCAGTTGACAGACATGTTTACTGTTAAACTTCATTCTCGGGAATTAGTAAACAAATTGCAGATGCCGCTACTTCTTTTTTTACTTAAACTCCTTTAATGCTGGAAGCTGCTTCCAACCAGCAACGTCTTCTATCATACATGGAGCAGATAGCTGAAAAGAATTGTGGGGAAAATTTCTGAATTTGAGAGATTAGAGAATTAGAGATATTTTGTTATGTTCAGGGGAATATAGGGTAGCGCCATGCAGGTAGCTCAGAATACTTTTGAAGTTATAAGGGATTTAAAGAATTTCCCTAGATTTATTCATCATTATGCTTTAGGGCTACTATAATTCAGGCTTAATCATTTCAACTGATGTTTTAGTTTTCTATGGCAAATAATTAATTGTCAAAAGAAGGATCTTATAGGTGCAAGTGGCTATGAGCTTTCTACCCCATTTTGCTGGGTTCAAAAAATTGGGGTAGAGCTGTTGTTGTTCTTATTCTAACCTCATTTAGGCATTGCATAAGAAATTCACTGCTGCTTTGGTAGCAGGAAAGTCCCTTTCTTTTTGCATGGGTATGGCCCACTGTGCACGACTAAGCCAGTGGCTTGCAAAGGAGGGTGGTTTAGTGACTGGAGGGATTGAAATATGTCTGTATTTAGGAATCACTTAGGCACCTGATACATCCTTATGTACATTTTTATTATTGTGATATATTATTTGTATCATCATTTTGTGGTCAGAAATATGTGTTTTGGGGGAAAGCTGTACTAGAAGTCAGCAGTTTACTCTACACATTAACACAAGAAAGGAAGTTAGTCACTTGATCTATTCCAGTACAAGGCTTATTATTTCTCTGATACTCAATGTAAAAGGTTTAGGATTCCAGTCATGATATTGTCAAAATTTAAAAGAAATCTGAAAAATTTAGCCCTGCACTTTTTGGAAGGGTAAACAGAAATCAGATTTTCCTTGCCCTGCTTTCAGACATATCTAATGACTTATTTGAAATATTGATTCAAATTTTTTTTATTTCTAGGTGCCAGCAATAACCTTAACAGCCAACATAATTTGGTATCCTGATAACTTCCTGATCCAAAAGGTTCCAGTTGCTGCCAAACTTATAGACAGGAAAATTGTACAGTCCGTTAAATTGCAGAGGGAAAATTATCTACAAACAAAAGCTCAATCTCTTACCAAGTGGGTAATTTCTTTATCATTTTTATTTGTAATGGACTGCAAGAGGCAAAATAATTTGTTTTTATTTGTAAGAATAGTGATACAGTACATTTGCATTGGCCTTGTTTCTTTGACTTTTTTGTGCTATATCTATGGACTTGTGGTGCTAATGATCTACTGCTTACAGGCAGCTCTAACATTACTGAAATGTGTTGTAGAGTAGTCTGGTCCCCAGTAAAATACACGTCATCAGATGGGGGCCAGATTACTAGATTAATAATCTAGCCTGTATAAAAATGACAGCTCTTCTGGGATAACAGCATGGTTACATTTTAAAGCAGATTGTTATCTTATTTCTTGTTTTGATCTTGGATTTCAATATTTGTAAAACAATTGTAAAATAAACTTGTCTGGTATATTGGTTTCTGTTTATCCTATTGAGATAAGAAGGGTTAGGGTTCGTTCACACCAGATACGTTTCTGTCCGTTTCCGGACAGAAAGAGCGTTGTGGTCCGTTTATTTTTTAACAGATCGGTGAATTCATTTTTGTCCGGAAACAGACGTGTTTTGATTAAAATATAGGAAAAATGGAGCGCTAAAAATGGACTAAAACAGACAAAAAACATGGAATGTCCGTTGTGGTCCATTTCTAGTGTGAACGTAGCCTTAGAAAACAGTATAATAGCCCATAATCTACTCCAGTTCTGGCAAGTCATTCCCGGGTTAGTCCCCAATCCCTCCCAGAGGGCCCCTGTTCTCCTTCTCTGTTCTCGTAGGTTCCATGTAAATACCATTATTTTATAATTAAAAAAAAAAGTTTTCCTTGCCTGCTCTATTTTAATTTGCTAATTTGATTTTTCCCAAGAGATGTCCAGTCATATTATGTGTTTGTAAGCGCCTGGATGATGAAAATGGAATCCATTTTATCAAAGGAGCAGAAGGCAGATAAATTTGCTGAGGATCTTACCAACAGATGTAACATATTTGTACAGGTAATCATGTATTTGTTTGTGCTTCTGAAAGTAAATGCATGTGCAATGCGTGCTTGTGTGTATGGGGTGGTTGGGGTTGAAGGTTGCAGAATTATCTGGTGGGGCCAGGGAAATATTTGCCCCACAGCACGCAGTGCCTGCTAGCAATTTTAATGGTGCTAGAACACTCACAACCTCATCAGACCAGAAGCATTTTTCTGAGTGTTGTGCTATGAGTGCAAACAAGCTATTTTATGACGTTGCTACTGTGCTAATGTTTGTGAAAAGGATTTTAGTTGTTTTTAATGTTTACTTAATACTTCTGCATTATTCCTTGGTGACTATATGCACGTCTTACTATTTGCTTGTGAGTTTACATTATTATATGGAATTTGAATAATGTACTTTAATAATCCAGACTAACTGGGATAAAGTGTGAACCTGCCAAGTGCTAGATTTACTCTTTGGGAGGACAGGGGATTTGCGATTGGCCAAGTTACCATTTATATTGAGAACAAATTATTGTTAAGTAAGGAGAATGTAATTGTAATGTTTTGTTTTAGTGAAACTTATAATAAAAGCATCTAAACAAAATGATGAGGTTAATTAATGTTCCCTTCTTTTAATCATTTTAGGGTTTTCTCTATGCCTGTGGCCTTAGTAACATCATTAAAACCACCATGAACTTGTATATGTCTATGCAGAAACCTATGACCAAAACATCTGTGAAATCACTGTGTAGGCTTGTAGAGCTTTTAAAGGTACAGTGAATATTATTAATGTAAATCAAAATTGTCTTGTATTTCGCTGTGTGCCATTGCAGGGGCTCCATCTACTATAAGTGGTAGAACAGAAGAAAAGTGAAGCAACAACAGATATAGCGGCCTAAAATTACCTTTACTGACTGTAAGAATAAAAAATATTAAAAAAAAGAAAAAAATAATACGAGTTTTATGTCCATGATAACTGTCCAATTGGTTGTTTATTTTTACCAGGTAATCACATAAACCCAATAAAACCTCTGTAGTAGTAGAATGTCACCAGTCACTCCCAGTAGAGTCGTGCGCAGGTCTAATTTTCAAATTTGTCTGAAAACTACAACTGTCAGCATTCCTTGGATGCCTTCTGATATTGTGAGTGCTGTAGTGGAATGCTGGGAGTTATATTTTTCAAACAAATGTAGGCCCACAGGTAAAGGAGATCCCTGGTATAGAGTGCAATGTACAGTACAGAGCAGGCAGGTTGATCCCTCTGCCATCAATAAGTAAAGAAAGCTTTAAAGCTATATAATATATCCCTACTGACCCCAACTACCTACCCATAGGCCTCTACTGTCCCCAACTTCTACTTACCCATGGGCCTTTACTGTCCCCAACTTCTACCTAGCCATGGGCCTCTTCTTTTGCCAACTTCTACCTACCAATGGAACTCTGCTCTGGTATCATCTCATTTGAAATCTTTATCTGCAACTATTTTCTTGTTGATTTGTGACAGGGTTAGTAACCAGTAGTTATCCAGATGGTTTAAAAACTCCCATCATTCACTCTATAGTCACGGAATGCTGGGAGTTATAGTTTTCAAACATCTGGAGATCTTCTGGTTACATATCCATGATTTAATGACTGTCCTGCAGAACACACTTTTCTCCACCCACTTTCTAAACTTGCGGTATGGGAGACAGTAAAGTTACAATGAGCAGTACCATAACAAAGGATGATGTGTAGGGAGCAGCTGGAGCTGCTATGCACGCTGCACATTGTCTTGATTTGATAACAATGTATTGTCAGTTTCAGTTATTACAGACAGATCTCTCTTCATAGACTGGAATTCTACCCGTGACCCGACCCGCAACCCATTCAGACCCAATTCGGGTTACCCGAACCCGACCCGTAAAGTGGATAACCCGACTTCTAAGTCCCAATAGTTGGTTTTTAACTTGTAAAGCCATTAACTATCACCGATTTTCTCCACATGCCAACCAGTTTTACTGTGTTGCTATCTATCTTCTAGACCTATAGATGTGTTATGTTCACCCCCACTTAGATGTGGGTTCATTTTTCCTGTGTGGTGTGGTGCTTTGTAGGAAGTTGTTGGTAGATGTTTATTTATGTCAGACTTGCGTACTAGATTTCATACTTCTCTGTGTTCACTGCTCACAGATCATTAGACATCTTTAACTTTTGATTTATTTTGTATTTGTGTAATTACAGGCAGTAGAACACACTTTTCATAGGAAAAGTATGGTTGTTGCTGATTCTGTTTCACACATCACACAGCATCTTCAGCATCAAGCTCTTACTGCCATTGCTGTTGCCAAGGTAGGATTAACTGTATATGATTAATATAGTAGATAAATTATAAGGTTATTAGAGGTCACTGAGGAGTTCCGTGACCATATAAAGGGCAGGTAACTCCAAGGTGACCGCTAATATCCAAATAATTTTTTGTAGGGGGTACATTATTTATTATAATCCACCCACTCTTTTGAGTACCACCCTGGTCCCTGTGCAGGGATGTGGGGGAAGGATAGGAAAAACCCTCTGTCACTTATTCCTAATAGGTTGGAGTTGTTGGAAGTATGTCTTTTTTCAACCTCAATTACTATGTACTATCCCTCCCCCCCCTCACTTCCCCCACCTCCGTTTTCTCCCCCCTTCAGGTTTACCTTCTGTTCCATTGCCTCCCCCTGAGTTCCACATCTCCTGCAAGACTGTGAATGGCGCGACGACTCCTCTTCGTTTTACATTCTGCACATTGCTGATCAATTGCGCAAGGGATTCTGAAGTCACTTACGCGATTGTTCATCACTGTGCAGGATGTAAAAGGAAGAGGAGGAGCCGTGCCATCCACAGTGGTGCAGGAGATGTGGAACAAAAGGTAAACCTAAAGGGGGAAGAAAACGGAGGTGGGGGAAGTGAGTCAGGGTTAGAGGAGAGGGGAAACCAATTCCGGAAAATGATAATCGGCGCAATACTACGTAGTAGCACGCCGATTATAAGATTATTATTTACAGATTGGCCTCATTGACTTCCATGGAAGGGGTGGATTATATAGAAATAAAACATTTGATAAACTGTCCTAAAGACTTAGCTGTAACTGGATTGAAGTGGAATCTATCAGTGTGTTTCATCATTTCTTTATGTGACACTATCATTAATTTCTGTTTTTTTAACCAGTAAATTTCTGTGTGCCATGAACACAATTAAAGGATAAGTATGTTGTTGATATTTTGGAAAATTTAAAATTCTACAATGGTAGGAATGTTTGGAATACTAGAGCGCAGGTGGTTTGTCATATAAACTAAAACATTTGAAAATCTTCCTCAGTCAAATAGGCTTGTGAAGGTTCTCATTCATCCAGGTCATGGTATATCTGTTGTGTTCAATTAGCGAAACGTCTTCAAGAACTAAACTCCAAGTCCAGTTGATCTAATTGAATACAACAGATATACTCAGTCAAATAGGTTTTAAATCCTGTGGTAGGCCTCTCCATTTCTAACACCTCTCACACCTTCTGCCAGAATCTGTTGTCAAACATAACTTAACATTTTTCCTTGTTCTTATTGCAGAAAAGGGTTATTTCAGACAAGAAATACAGTGAACAGCGGTTAGATGTTCTTTCTGCACTGGTATTGGCTGAGAATATTCTGAATGGCCCAAGCACAAGACAGAGGAGACTTATTGTATCACTAGCCCTAAGTGTAGGGACACAAATGGTAAGGAAATACAAGGGATGTTTTAAGCTATTGAACAAAGTCGATACTTTCTTTCTTTTATACAGCAGTTATTTTACTGTTCTTTCTATTTCTTCTTCTTCCGTTTTGTTCTTGCTCTTTTTTGGACTGTATCTCCTCCCACAGTATTTGAGTTAGAGACATGAAATTCGGTAAAAACGTGTGTCACATATAGGAGAAGCGGGCTTTTACCTAGCTGAGGAATCCACATAAACGTTACGGCGTTATCTGCGAATTTCGGGACATTTTTTCCCATAGACTATAATGGTAAGAAGCCTCAAATTTAAGGGTCATGAGGTTTAAGGGTCATAAACGAACGCTGATACCCCCAACCCCCCACACAAACACAGGTACACCCACCTGCTGACCTACCTTTCCATTCCAATGGAAGCCATACTTAAAGGGTAACTATAGTCAAAAAACTAATTTTAATCAATCATCAATAAAGATTAGTTATATGGTCATACATGCAAAAACACATACCCCCATCCTGACACAGGTACACACACCTACTGACCTACCCTTCTATTCCTGTGGCAGCCATACTTAAAAGGTAAAGTCAAAAAAACTAATTTTGATATATCCTCAGACATATCCCCTCAACCAGACCCAGGCACACACATTTAGTGGCCTACTCTTCCATTTCCGTGTCAGCCATACTTAAAGGGTAACTATAGTTAAAAAACAAATTTTGACCAATCATCAAAAAAGTTTGTTTTTCTAACCCCCAACCTGACACAGGTACACACACCTACTGACCTACCCTTCCATTTCTATGGCAGCCATATTTAAAGGGTAACATATTTAAAGGGTAATTTTGACTAATTATCAACAAAGGTGTTTTTTTAAACCCCAACCTGACCAGGGTACACACACCTACTGACCTACCCCTCTACTACTATGGCAGCCAAATTTAAAGGGTAACTAAAGTGAAAGAACACATTTTGACCAATCATCAAAAAAGTTTTTTTTAACCCCCAACCTGACACAGGTACTCACACCAACTGAGCTACCCATTCATTCATGTGGCTATCATATTTAAAGTGTAAGTATAGTAAAAATACACATTTTGACCAATCATGGAAAAAGTCTTTTATCCCCCAACCTGACACGAGTACACACACCAACTGACCTAACCATTCATTCATGTGACACCTGTATTTAAAGGGTAAGTATAAAACAGCAATGTCCTCATCATTGCCATTATTGAGTTTTAAAATCTGCAGCACAAACAGTCACATTCCCTTCCAAAATGCGTCCTTTCAAGCCAAATTTAAAGTTTATATTTAAGCTTTCCCTTTCTAGTTGGATTTATTGTGTCCCTACTAGACCATATGATCTGGCAGCCAAGTTGTCACTTTCCCTTTAAGACACAAATACATGTAAAATCTACACGCTGTTGGCTGGTTGGAATTTATATTAGAAGCATGATGAAGGCTGCATTGTTTTTAATTTAGCCATACATCATGTCTTTAATGAATTGCCAAATATTCCAAATTTGAAATCCAGATTTCATATGTGTTTAGGCTTAATCTCTCTCAAATTCCATACGATTGCTTTTAATCTACCACAGTCTCCTAGATATGTTCATTGAACAGCTTTAAAAGTGGTCTGGATGTGTTTTTAAAACTAAAAAATATTGAGAGTTCCTGGTATTAATACATATACTGTAGTTCTGGTTGATCCAGGGATACTTTCCGATTGCCATTTTCTTCATACCTGAAGAAGAAAGGTTTGTAAATTTGCATTAAATAGTTCTGTTAGCAGACATCCCACCCTGCCAAAACTCATTTCAGGGAGGGTCAGTCAGACACACATGCATACAAAAAGTGATGTCCACCCATAAACTTAAATTTTAATATAAGGTAGCCCCCCTCCTTCCCAGACCCAAACACCGTGTTAGTTCTTTAAAAAACGAATCCAAATCTTACTTACAGCCCTTCACTCCCGCTGTGCTCTCTTCGCGGCTCCCTTCGTTGCAGGAAGTTGCAAATAAGGGCCGGACCGGCAGCTGCGTCTGTGATTGACTGAGAGGCAGCTAATCACAGACACGGCTGCTGGCAATGGAGACGCCGTGGGAGAGAAGGGCTGTAAGTATGATTCAGATTTGTTTTTTAAAGAACTAATGCGGTGGTTGGGGTTGGGCAGGGTAGGAGCTACCTTATATTAAAAGAATTTCATGCTAGAATATCGGGCAGACGAGGATGGATCCGGATGGTGGATGGGAGGGGGGAAAGGGCTCCCCTACGCATGTCAGAAACAACTAAGAGGACAGATCAGAGGCAGAAACCGTTTGGACAGAAAGATAGCTCCTACACTTTAGTTTCCTGAAATTTGGACAACCACTGCATCAGAACCATATGGAGCAGGGATGTAAGGTAAGGATTTTTTTAAACTTTACAGTAGTGGATTAAATTTTAGTTTGGGGGGGTGAACATGCCCTTTAAGAAAACTACAGATGGACTACATCATTTGTTTTGTACATTTATTTAGGTTCAAATACAAAGATTCCAACACAAAACACCCTTCCATGTAATGTACTCACCCATGTAATGTACCAGAGTAAGGATCTAAAAAACGATTCTATACCTTAGCTGTTAAATTGCGCCCCTAACCCCGCCTCCCTCCACCCCCTCGACTGCTAACCCTGCCTCCGACCAACTCTAAGTCATGTCACAAACATCATAACCTTTCACCACACCCCCTATCCCCACCCTACCTAAAAAGCTTAAATGGCAGGATGTACTGGGTGCAATTGTGTGCATGCAGTTTATTTATGCTTATTTGAAGTATCCTCCAAATCATGGACCCCTGGTGGCTCTGTGCCTCATAGCAGCCTCTATGGCTGCCATGGAGATCCCTACGGCACTGGTCCCACAAGCATGTACTGTGCCACACACACGCTGTCCCCACCCACTATTCCCACACGCTGGGAATAGTGAGTGGTGATTAAGAGGTGGAGTCTATGAAAGGAATCGCAAGACATGTGACCTCCCCATATGTAACATATGCTACTTATATTTACCTTCACTTACCTATTCTAACATTCACCTCCTCTGTCAACATGACATTACCCTCATATAGGTCCATGTGACTGACTCCTCACTCATGTAGATGGACCAGGGCCTGCAGAGAATTATTAGGGAATAGACTGAAAGACAGTAAAAGACAGGAGTCTGTTATAATAAAATTGCATGCGCAAACACACGGAAATTGTGCTAGTGTGGCCTAGCCCTAAAATTATAAACTGTAGGAAGATCCAGAGACTAGTTGAGTTTTGCAGTTCAATAACCAGGTCCCAGTTCACAACCCTGTGATAAGAACAATTCTTCATCCATTTTATAGTCAACATCCACGCCTCCACTAAAATCTATACTTGCTTTTCTCCAAACACTGACCATTGCTGATCTCCCTGGTTCGCACCTCCTCTGCAAGCTCAATAAGCTCTTTACAAGTCTTTCCAGCTGCAGAGGAGGCACTAATGTGCCATTAAATCACCATCACAGTCATAACTGATGGCTGCAACCAAGAAGAAAGCTCCAGGGGAAGATAGAGATAAGTAGGTATATGGAGTTTCAAGAACTGAGGAGAGGTAAGTATAACAATCTTGGGGTTTGGGGATGGGGAAGGCAAGTATAGGTTTAAGTGACGTGCACTTTAATGGTGGTTATTACACAGGGTTACACAAAGTGTCCAATATACCTTTTAACGATAAATGTTTTAATGTCAAAAGATAAAACAAAAATACATTACCGGTACGTGTCTAATTACTTTAGTTGCCGCTTTGCCTTTCTCCAAACTGTATCCCTGTAATGCAGATAAAGCTATTTATTTCGAGGGTTGAAATTAAAGAAAAACTATGGTCTAAAATACACTGTGTTCAGCTTTTTAGCCCAAAAACCTCCAATTAACATAATATAATCCTTAACCAAAGCTAAAATAAGGCTATACCACCATATCCTACTAACCCCAGTGGGACAGACATGCTCAGTCTATATTGCCCAGTGAAAGAGTTAGAAACTATACAATCTGCTACACCCAACTATAGAGATTCCCAAGTGAGTAACTTACAAGGTATACTTCACCAAAGACACCATTTCCAATATGTTTCAGAATACCTTTAGGGGACTGAAAAATAAGAGATATTACATGTTAATATTTAGAACATCACATGGATAAGGAAAATTTACTTTAATAAACATGGGGAGATGGTTAGGGAATTCCCAGGCTGCCCAGTCCCCTGGGTAAGAGTGTCACCATGTGGGGGCAACAGTGTCATTATTCTTGGAGACCATTACAGGTTTGGAACAAGCCACCCCCTACCTTACCACTAAAAAGTATCATTGTACATTCAGGCTAAATCCCTTAATCATATTTACACATCATTCATTTTAGTTAGGGCACAAGAGCTATTAGACTATAGGGTGGGAAGGTTCCTCTGGTTATTTATGTCACCAATCTTTTATCCAGTTTGAGACATTTACCTTTTAATGTATCTGGATCCTCAAACCATATAAATGGTCCTACTCTAAATTTTGGAGTCAGGTATTGGAATGGGTTTGGTCTAGGCAGGACCATTGCAGGTCTTTGGCGGTCTGGGCTATGAAGATTATGAAGTATGGTAGGGTGCTGGTAGTCCCAACCCACATCCTGCTCCTCTTCTGGTTAAAACTCATCCCTAGCCTCATTACCTTGATTTTCAGGTTTGAAACCTTTCGGTTTTGCAAATGTCTAAAAAAAATAAAATAATAATGAAAAAAATTATTAAAAAAAAAAAAAAGCAAAGCTGGGAAATCACAGCATATTCACTGCTAACGGATTAACATGGAGTCATATAATATCTTCATTATTATACCACAACGCTGCCAATATATAAGCCCTATATTGTAACACAGAGGAGGAAATATGGAGGGAGGGTTACTGCAGCTCTGTTCTACTTACAGGATAGTGTCATTGTGCATTCAGGCTAAACTTTTTAATCATATTTACATTTCATTTGCGTTAGGCCACAAAGAGCTATTGGACTATAGGGTGGGAAGGTTTCTCTGGTCGTTTATGACACTGGGGAGGAGCCCCCCAAAACGTTGTGTGTGTTATGTTGATGGTTCAATAAATTACGTTCAAATGGTGTGCGATTCTTCAAAATTGCTTTTACTATATTGGATCTTATTAACCCTTAGGGGTAAGGGTTGGAAGAATCTGCACCCTGTGCTCTTGGGTGTGCTTAGGACATTTCTTGTTCAAGTTAGCAAACAACTATTGACCTACCTTTTCATTCCCTTGGCAGCCATGCTTAAAGGGTAGCTATAGTATGAAACACCAGTGCCCTCTTTCCTTGCCATACCAAGATTATTGAGCTTTAAAACCTGCAGCTCAGACACACAGTCCATTCAAAAATGTAGCCTTTCAAGCTAAATTCGAAGTTTATACTTAAAATTGCTTTTAACTGAAAATTTACAATTCTTTATCTTTAATTACTAACGTGTACAGTCAAGTAATAAAGTTCTGTGTATGTAGTAGAGGAGAAAGCCGATGTCGGTGTGGTGAAACAAATGTTTTAGAACAGCAACTGCTAAACTGTGTGCCTGATAGAAGTTCGTATCATGTTTTGTAGAAAACCTTTAAAGATGAAGAACTTCTTCCTCTTCTGCTTGTTATGAAGAAGCTGGACTTGATAAGTGAGCTGAGGGAAAGGTACGAAGGAGTGTCCACCCATGCCTAATAGTCATTTTAAGGAATCTGAAGCTGGAAAATAAAGGGCTTTCTTAGAAAGATTTGTCTCTGTGTTTCCATGTGTGTTGTAAAAGGTCTGTTTGTTGTTTATTGACATCTTAATTGTGTTTGTTTTAGGACAAAATGTAAAAGAAAAAAATCTGTAAAATGTATAAAACGCTCCATTTTTTTCTAATCTGTTGTTTTGGAGCATTTTAATATTTGATAGTTAAAGGGCTAATACAATTTTTTAATTAACATTATTTATGTGTATTTAATATATATGGGGTATTGTTTTATCCTAGAGTTCGATCGCAGTGTGACTGCTGTTTCTTGTATTGGCATCGAGCTGTATTCCCTATTTATCTGGACGATGTGTATGAAAATGCTGTTGATGCTTCTAGACTACACGTAAGTAAATAAAACCTGTAGATGGATAATTAGTTAAACCAGAGACTAAATGATCACTGATCTGCAATTGAAAGAACTGAATGGGGAATATTACCAAAAAGATCTAATTGCAATCATTTAATTTACAATATATGTTCATTTGGTTTCTACTTAATATTTCGGGTTTTTTGTGGCAGGGGTGGGTTGTAAAATGTAATTAGTGTTTTAAATCTATGGAAATATGACTCTATATTTACTCTAAATGAATGTGAAGATGTCGCTGGGTATTCAGCTTTATGTTCTAAATGAATTCAACAACAATGCCCGACCAATCTCACATACACAAACGAATTGTCGGCCGTATGTCACGTAGTCAGGCATCGCGTCTGTACCTAGCTTAAGTCTTATTCATGTCTTTTCATTCAGTACATGTTTAGTGCATTGTGGAGTTGTGTTCCTGCAATGATGCAGGCCAGGCACCTGGAATCGTATGAGGTGCTACTGGAGTCCTATGACAAGGAAATCATGGCGGTCATGACTGAGGTAATTTTCTATTTGTTTTTTAATTTTTAAAGCCTATTCCCATGTAAATATCATAACAAACAGTCGTTAATAGTTGATAAGATGGTTTCCGTTTGTATTATTCACAGGGAGGTGAGAACGCTTATTCTCACCTCCCTGTGAATAATATTTTCTCAGGGGACCGGGAACTTACCTTCGCTCCGCTCCACTCGCAGCCACTCCTTCACTGACAGCCGCTCTGTCCCGATCGCGCGCCCTATAGGGCGTGCGATCGGGAGAGAACAGCTGTGCAGTGAAGAAGCGGCTGTGAGTGGAGCGAAGGTAAGTTCCAGGTCCCCTGAGCATAATATTATTCACAGGGAGGTGAGAATAAGCGTTCTCACCTCCCTGTGAATAATACAAACGGAGGGCAAAGACTGCAAATACTGAGTTTACAGTTCCTTTAAGTTTTGTTCTATGATGTAGCGCAAAACCCAACATATATACTGTATCGGGATGTAAACTCCCTCAGTCAGTCAGGTAAGCAACATGACTTCACCTCCACAATTTACAAGGTAATCTCACACATATATTACCACATTTTATTTCCTAGCACCTGCTTGATAAATTGTGTAAAGAAATCGAGAAGGATCTTCGTCTGTCAGTGCACACTCACCTGCAATTGGATGAAAGAAATCCATTCAAAGTTGGCATGAAAGATTTGGCTCATTTCTTTTCTGTAAAACCCATTCGCTTCTTTCACAGATTTATTGATATTAAAGGTAAGGTCACTTTTCCCTCAGCAGGAACCCTACAGAATTAAAAAAAAGGAAAGGGTGCAATATACCACAAATGTAACAAGAAATGCATCATTCATATACTGTACGATATATTCATATAGATGAATAGACTGATAGGTGGATAGATGGATAATTTGTGATAGATAGATTTATATGGTGTAACTCTTGAAGTTACAATACATGTATATAAAAGAGCATGCATTGCCTGCCATCCTTTCTATTTAAAGTGTAAAATATGAGAGTTCTTCCTATTTTGAGTTGTGAACATTTGTTCCTTTTTTCATTTATTCTTCAGAGATAGCTGCCATGTTGTTGTGGCCTGTAATTATCCTATACATGGCACTGGTGTACCGTTAATGGGTATATATATCTCCTTTTGAAGGAATTTTATTAGTACAAAAAAGAGAAGAGTAGCTGTACATTTTACATTAAATATTTGATTGGAAACCATGTTTGGGCCGGTAGCCCTGTATTATGTAAACAGTTATTCATATTGTCTGTTTAGTTATTGAAACAAATAACTAAACAATTGGCATCGTATTACATTTCTCTTGCATTGTGGATACATTATCTGTGGTTATAAAACGGGATAGTACTGTATATACTTGGGTATAAACCAAGGTTTTCAGACTGTAAAATCACCCTGAAAACCCGACCTCAGTTTATACTCAAGTCAGTCACTTACTGTGCAAATCCGGATGCTGCTTGCTCACTGCCTGTACTGATCTGCCTGTCGATGTCACTGCCTGGTGCCAAGTAGTGACGTCAGCCGGCCGAAAAGTACAGGCAGTGAGCGAGCGACGGCCGGATTTGCAGAGTGAGTGACAGGACAGGCACAGATGGATGGAATACCGACTTACCGGTAAGTCCTCTTGTCCACTAAACTGGGGGTGGGGTGAGGGTGCTTACCACTGCAGATGTTTGGAAACTACATCTCCCAGTTACTAAAGCATGCTGGGAGTTGGTTTCCAAACATCTGGAGTGCCTTTTAAATGGACAGCAGAATTCTCATACAGTTATAACCATATCCAGTATGGCTATTACTGTATGGGAATTCTGCTGTCCATTTAAAGGGCAACTAAAGCCTCAAAACAATACAGAATTAGGAGTAGAGATGTTCGAAACTGTTGAGTTTCATTCCGTTTTCGAATTTTCTGGAAAATTCGATGATTCGAAAACGGACCCATAGAAGACTATGGGAGAAAAAAATTAGAAAGCTTGTCCATTTTGAGGGACAAATAGTAATAGTAGGTTACTGTAAATGAACCCATAAATATAACCAAAACTTATTTTAAATTATCTTTCCTCACGATCGGGCTGTTTTCGAGCTTCCGCATTCTATTTTCGAGGGTTACCGAAATCGAGCGCTACTTTTGAGGATTCGATTTTTGATAATCATCTACTTTTTGTATTTTCGATAAATCTAAAATTTGAAAAATCAGGGTTCTGTGAAATCCGGGAGTTCCGAAAGTTTCGTCGGGACTTCGAAACCGTCAGATTCGATTCAAACTGGGTTCTATTCAAACCCACATTATATCTATTATCAGGAGGCTTTAGTTGCCCTTTAAATGGACAGTAGAATTCCCATACAGTAATAGCCATACTGGATTTGGCTATTACTGTATGAGAATTCTGCTGTCCGTTTAAAGGGCAACTAAAGCCTCAAAACAATAGTTCCAAGTGTACTAAGGCACACCGCTGTTGGCTGGTTGGCCAGACAAGTTGGTAGGTGCAATCCTCTCAGCCCTCTACTTCCAGGGCTACATAACCAAGCAAGGTATCAAAGTAGAGGAGCACACTACTGTAGTGAAAACTTCTTTATTTAGTGCAAAAACAGCATACAACGTTTCGGGACACTAGGCCCCTTCCTCAGGTACCTGAGGACAGAGGTGCAATCATTGCTATAGCCACGGGAGCAAGCTCGCCCCAGTAAGATGTATGTGGTTCCGATAGAAGTCCCGGTTCTGATAGAAGTTGCCAGTAGCCCTGTATTCGAAGGCATGTCCATAGGAGGTGATAAAAAGTACCTAGCATTGTGGGCATAATGGGCTATGGTTAGGTTTGTAACAGGATTTTTGGACTGGGGTCAAATACGCTCTGTTAATTTTATAGATTTGCGTAAGTCTGTCAGTGGCTTTGGGGGACACTAGTTTGCAGGATCCCAGGGCTTCCTCACCATCAAGAGAGCCCATGTCCCCAGGATATTTTTTTGGTTCCAGTTTTGGAATTGGCATCTGTGAATTTGTAATGCCTGGTACATTCGTGATATTAGTTTAGCTTAGGTTTGACCTCTCAGGGTTGTCAGTAGTGGGTTAGATGTGGGTTTGTAGGAAAGATTATAAAATTGCGTTATGAAGGCATGTCTAAGCTGGAGATATTTACATGTGGTTGGGGAGGTTGAATTCTTATTTAAGTTGGTCTAAGGATTTGAAGGTGGCATTTTCTATAAGGTGTGAGAGTAATTGAACACCATAATTGTACCATGTTTTAGCATGGGGAAGTTCTAGGAATACCAGAAGTGTATTTTTGTTCCAGAGTGAAGTATGACTGTGTATATGTGAGATGTTCAGGTGTTTGAGAGCTATAGCCTAGATTTTATAGGGCATGTCCACCCCCAAAACTGAAATTTAACCCCATACTGGCCACATTCTGTAGTTTTAAAAAATCCTTACCTGACATTTCTACTCCAAATGGTTCTCCTGCAGTGACTGTTCAAAGTCCAGGAAACTGCAGTGTAGAAGCTGTCAGTGACTCATCCGGTGCCTCTCTCTGCCTCAACCTCATCAAGGTCTAAGGCATGCGCAGGGGAGCCCTCCTCCCATCATCCGGATCCATCTTCTGAGGCTGTGGCACCTAGCGTGAAATCCTCTTTATGTTAGGTAAGTAAGAGCTGCCCAACCCTAACCGCCATATTTTTTTTTTTTTAAATGCCCAATAGTTACTTACGGACCCTTTTCTCCCGCGGCATCTTCGATGACGTCAGCCGCGTCTGTGATTGGCCGCATCTTAGCCAATCACAGACGCGGATGATGGACTGGCCCCTGCTTGCAACTTCCGCAAGCAGGGAGCTGGATAGAAGACGGCGCGGGAGAGAAGTTGCATTGGTTTGAAATGTTGTGAAAGCTTTCTTTAGTGCTTGTGTACATGTTTGTTCTGCTAAAGCTGAATGGTGTTTGATTTGTGTAATTGCAGTTGTTAGTATCACGTGGGCATGAAGTTTTAATGTTTCCCAAACGATAGTGGGGGGGTGCTGGTGTTTTCGTTATTGTTGAAAAATTCTTCCCAGTGTTCTGAAAGGTCAGCCTCCTCTGGGAACAGGTTAAGCCAGAAGGGGTTGAGTTTCCAATGTGGAGGTGGAGGGTGTTGTGACCATTGTATTGTTACCCAATTGGGTGAGTGATCTGATAGGAGTTTAGGAGAGTAAACAACTTTTTGTAAAAGTGGTAGCAGTTGTTTACTGATCATAATTTGGTCTATTCTGGACATGGTATGATGGGTGTCTGAAAAACAGGAGTATGCAGTAACTGAGGGGTGCAATTGTCTCCATGTATCTATCATATTGAGGGAGATCGTTAGCTTGTAAATCAGGATTTATTCAAATCAGTACATAAGTACATAAACCTAAAATAAAAATATTTGAGGTAAATTAAATTATTTTCTCTCTCTCTGTTTTGTAGCATATGTGACTCATTACTTGGACAAAACCTTTTATAATCTGACCACAGTAGCTCTGCATGACTGGGCTACCTACAGCGAAATGCGCAATTTGGCAACCCAGCGATATGGATTAACAATGACAGAGCCTCATCTACCCAGTCAGACCTTGGAACAGGTATTATTGCATATGCAGGGACCCTTGCATAGTGCAAAGCTTATGTTTCAGATGATAATTATAAGAATAATAACCCTAACCATTCTGGTTCAGCTCACGCTTTTTCAGCATTGTGTTCTCTGTATTGTTCTAGGGATTGGATGTGCTGGAAATCATGAGAAATATCCACGTATTTGTTTCTCGCTACCTGTATAATCTTAATAACCAGGTCAGTTTCTAAAATGGGGTCTCTGTGTACCTTAACACCTGCGATACTGTTACAATAAAGAAGTATTTAGAAAACATGGAATGTGGATAATATATGCAGCAACATGATTGAAATACTCAGGCTCAAATTTTGGACAGCTATGTTGTTTATATGTAACGTAAACCAAGCATCTTTGCATTATGTACAGAGAGAGGAGGTTTGTTGTAGCACCTTTTTATAGATGAGAACAGTTGGTAGGTAAGGTCACATGGCATAGTAACATGATAGTAGAACATTGGAACTCCTCGACACCATGAAAAAGGGTGCACTTGGTCTCTATTACCCTGGAAATGTCAAATACCTGATGCAGTTGCTTATTTGACACTGGCTTCTTTTGTTATATTTGAAATAATCTGGGATTTGTCTGCAGATATTCATAGAAAGGACAAGTAATAACAAATACTTGAACACAATCAATATCCGCCATATTGCAAATTCCATTCGGACACACGGCACTGGAATAATGAGTACAACCGTAGGTATAATTTGCATTTCAACTAACAGATAATCTGTAAATATTATATAAAACATCGGCAATACATAAATGTCTTTTGTCTCTTTTATATTTTGTGCAGTGGGAGGGGCAGTTAATATTACCTTTTATTTAAACGATTAAATTTTCATTCATTAGTTATTGCAAGTATTTTTTTGTAGTGCAGGAACTCTGGTTACTGGTTGGTATAAATGTTACAGTTAAATGTAAATATTTTTCCATTCTTAGACAATTACTTAAAAAATAGGCTTCATTTTATAACATTAACATACAGTGATGTGATAAATGAATGGATTCCTTGTTTCCCCATTGTTGCATTTTGTTTTTTACACTGAATCTAAAGGGAACATGAATAAACACTTGATACATATATAGGGTATAGAGAGCCATTACCTCAAATTTAGTAGCTGCCTGCATCATCTTTTAATACCAAGGTGATTTTGTTCAGGCTCATTGGTAGTTTTGGTAAGCAAAGTTCTTACTTTGCAAGTTCTCTCTTGGGTTTAAGTTAGAACTGGCACTAAGCCAGTAGTGTGTTAATATTTTTAGGCCTAAGCTTGTGTTAGAGTTTAGATTGTTGTTTTGCTTTGTAATCTAGATCCTCTACAGCTCTTCAGTAATGGCTGAACATTCCTTTTAAGAAATGGATTCCAGGCCTCTTTGGTATTGTTGGGGCATTACCCTGACCATGTTATTGCAGCAAGTAAATGATAAGGGCATAACTTGCTACTATACTTCTTACCATCAGGTTTCTGTTGTTTGATAGGTACAATAGAAAACTGAGGTACCCTAAAGGACTTAAATAAATACTCAGTTTGAGTTGCGTTAACACACGGCATGTTTCGGAAACATTTCCCAAGTGACACTACTACATGTTCTGGGGCAGAACATCAAAGGATTACTCAGAAAGGCAGCTACCAGCAGTGGATTTAGACTTACTATTGAAGTTTCTGTTCTGTGCTAAGGAAAAGCAGAGGTTGGATTAGGACTAGGACTATGTATATAAGCTTTTACCTGATAGACTATTAATGTTTTCTCTTTTTAGGTAAATTTCACATACCAGTTTCTAAGGAAGAAATTTTATATATTTAGCCAATTTATGTATGATGAACACATCAAGTCTAGATTAATAAAGGATATTCGGTATTTTAGAGAAGTAAAAGACCAAAACGATCAAAAGGTAAATAATAATTCTACTATTCCCCATCGACTTTCTATTGATAACCCTGTGTGGTAGTTTAAGTTATAAACACAATATGTAGATTTACAAACATGTCATTTTCTTTAGATCTTCTTAGCCCTTTGACAGTCACAGGGTGAGATATTTGGTAGTGATTATTTCTGAGACCAGATGAGCACACTGCATGACAAATGCTAATAATGCACCCTTCTCCAGCTTGTACACAAGTCCCATTCCTAGCATTAGGCCTGGTGCACAGGGGCAGACTTCTACTCAATAATCTTCCTAACCAACTTAATGACTGATGTAACTTTTTGGTAAAGAAAAAAAGGTTTGGGTGCTACTTCTTATTGCAAGCTTATCCAATAAGATTTTAAGACTGGAATCAAACAATCAGAAGAAATCTACCTATGTGTACCAATTTTGGGGATGTCAAGAGATGGTGTTAAAAAGGCATTTTAATGTTATTATTGCCTTGGCCATACTGGGATAAGAGACACAGCTGATAATAAACTTTTGTTTGTAAAAAATGTATGTATACATGGGTAAAATCTCTGTGCAGTTATTATTACAAATGTAGTGGCCCAGAAATGTGAGAGGGATATGGCATTATGGATAATTTTAGAGGATCATTTGTAAGTAATACCTCACCAAAGACACACAAACCAATGACTTGGTTTGTAAGCTCTTTTAGGTGCTTAAGGTTGTGATAATATTCAAAATGTTTTCACTTTAGTATCCATTTGAAAGAGCAGAAAAATTTAACCGTGGCATCCGAAAGCTTGGGCTTACTCCAGATGGACAAAGCTATCTTGATCAATTCAGGCAGCTCATAAGCCAGATAGGTGAGCACTGAATCTATTTTGTTACTGTATTCCTGTCGCTGAAATATTAGAATATTGGTATTGTCCTCTGATAGAGAGGAAGCAAAGGTATTGTACAATAGTGATTCATAAAAATTACCTCATAATTGGGTACGCTAACCTTACAAATAGCAGGAATGAGCTTGCCATTTAATAAAAAATGGTAACTAGTTTGCAATATCACCTACCAAATAAAATGTGTGTAAATATTACGTTGACTGTAATCCTATCAGCTATAGAAAAAGGGTTTTATTTGGCTTGAAAGAGAAAAATTACCGTATATACTCGAATATAAGTCGAGGTTTATAGGCTTTAAAAAAAGCCTAAAAATCCTACCTCGACTTATACTCTGGTCACTAACCTGAACTCTGGCAGCCGCACACTTCCTCCTTCTTCCGCATTCAATGTTCAGGCATCTGACGTCACTATTTGACGCCGGTCTTACCCAGCGCCAAGTAGTGACGTCAGACGCCTGAACATTGGATGCGGAAGAAGGGGGAAGCATGCGGCTGCTGGAGTTCAGGTTAGTGACTCCAATAATCTTCACAAACAGGATAATGCACTTTGATTCAAATTACTTAGAGTCTGGATGTAAGGTGGGCAAACAGGAAATAATGATTTTATAACAGGCAGGTTTATCACTGGGTAATTAAACTTACATGCTACATGTGTTGATAATTTACTTTGTATTGCAAACATCTTTTTGTGTGAGCTTTTTGGTGCTGTGATTGCCACTGAAGATGTTTTGAAACTTCAACTCCCAGCAACTAAAGCAATGGTAAATTGTTAAAGATTGCCTTCTGATTCTTTATTGTTTTGAGGCTTTAGTTGCCCTTTAAATGGACAGCAGAATTCCCATACAGTAATAGCCATACTGGATTTGGCTATTACTGTAGGGTACTACTGTATGGGAATTTTGCTGTCCATTTAAACAGCAACTAAAGCTTTAAAACAATAAAGACTCAGAAGGCAGTAGTGGTCAATTTCTACCCTCGACTTATACTCGGGTCAATCAAGTTTTATTGATTTTTTTAGGTCAAAATAGGTACCTCGACTTATACTCGGGTCGACTTGTATTCGAGTATATACGGTACTGTTCTTTCTATTTCTTCTTAATTATTCTTCTTATTTTTTGGGCTGTATCTCCTCCCACAGTTTTTGAGTTGGAGGCACAAAATTTGGTACAGACGTGCAGGACACATAGGAGCAGTGTGCTATTCCCAAGCTAATTAATCTGTGAAAGCATTCCCACATTATCCACAAATTTTGGATTTTTTATGTTGATTATAATGTGAAAAACTCACTTTGTCACTCTGACACAGGCACACTCAACTACACAAACACACAATTTCAAAATAAAAAATAATTAAAATAAGTATGTAAAATTTGAAATTTAGTTTTAGGGTCATATATGTTTTTTTTTATTTCATTCTGTTTTTTTATGGCAACCATACCTAAATATTCAAAAAGGTAAATTTTACAGTCATAAACAAAACTACACCCCCTTCCACCACACAGACAGTTACAACACCTACTGATGCTGTTTTCATGGCAACCGTTCCTTTGAAAATAAACAACTTTTATCTAGCTATTTATTAGAGCTAGGTCAATAGAAACAGCACAATAGATCTTATTATTATTATTTTAATTAAAAAGATAAGAGACAAAATAGGTGTGAGATATCTAGTTTTCTATAAGGTCCTTTTCACCACAATTTTTTATCATCTCTTAGGTTCCCTATAGGGTCTTCCAATATACCCTATCGTAGAAAATCTTATGGCTGATATGAGAGGATGTAAAATTGCACTAGCATACCCTATAGATTCCTATAGGGTATTTCTCCACGGTGTCCCTTTTAGAAATCTATAGGGTGTGCTTTTATGTCATACATGTCAGTAGCCATCAGTTTGCTACTGTATTGTCTATTGAAGGACCCCTATAGGGAACGTAAGAGCTTACATAAAACAGTGATGACATACCCCATAGAAGGACCTGCATCATTTTGTCACTTATCTTTTTTTCATAAAAAGTAATCCAAGATATCTATAATTACGTTTCTATCTAGATGATAAATAGCTAGATAAAACTTTTTTTGATGATTTAGGTATGGTTGGCATGGAAACTAAAGGGTGGGTGGGTGTTACAAATGCATATAATAATGTGGTAAAATTAGCAGTTGGGGTTGCGGGCAGAGTCACCAGATTTTTGTTTTAAGGTTGGAAGTGCCCTCTAAGCTCCAGAATTGGTATAGAAAGGGAAAAGTAGAAATACATGTTTGTTAAAGATGAATTTATTTTAATACAGTATGAATTCTATTTGTGCAGAAAATATAAAAACTTTAATTGCCGGGGTCTAGTTTTGTGCTCAGACCAGATAGTTTGCGCAGGAGCAATAGTTTCCATTTTATCAGCACCTTGTTTTACAAACTGTTAATTGTGGCTCTGGTTTTCTGGTTTCCTGTTGGTATTGCCGTGGCCTTAGTAGTAGACTATATAGTTCATATTTTGTGCTTTACTATAAAATATTTAACGCATGACAACATTTATGCCTGCTTTGGATTGGACAATACCTCTGTCATTTTTTTGATCCCAAGGTTGATCTTGCAGTAGTTAAAGGTTCACTAAGCTGTAGAAATTTGTTTCTGTTATTCACATGGAGGTGAGAACGCTTACCGGTATTCCCCCCCCCCCTGCGAATAATAGAACACCCGCAAACACTGTAACACTTACCTTACCGATGCTCCACTCTGCTCCTTTTCAGCTGATAGGCGCCGAGTGGAGCATCTGTAAGGTGAGTCTTGCCGTGTTCCCAGGTGTTCTATTATTCACAGGGAGGTGAGACTACACATTCTCACTTCCCTGTGAATAATAAAAACAGATTTCATGTCCTTAACAAAGTACTCCTAGATGATGTACTACAACTCCAAGCACCCTATATCCTTTGCATAATGGACTTACATTCTGATAACAGGATACATTCAGTGCCTGTATATCATTTCTGTATTGCAGGGAATGCTATGGGCTATGTTAGGATGATCCGATCTGGTGGACTTCACTGCTGCAGCAATGCAATAAGGTATCGAATAGTGCTACATATTCAGATGTAATACAATACATACAGAATGATTACAGCTTTGTTAGACTTATGGGGCAAACATGCATTTTTGGGGATAGAGGGGATTTAGTCTTGCAGCCATTTCAGAGCTAAGGCCATAGCAGCCAATGGTGAAAAATATTGTGGAACTAACAGAATTTATTGTTAGATTTGTTCCAGACTTGGAAGATATTGTTAACTTTGAAGAGCTAGTTAAAGAAGAAGGTCTCTCAGAAGAAACCCAAAAGGCAGCTAAGTGAGCTTTCTGTATATTGAGCTGTATGGTTAGAATGTATAACATGTTAAAAGGATTTTTGAAACTGAACTATAATAGTATTAAAAAAGACCCATATTAAATGTAGTTTCTCTCCTTTTAGGCAGCTTGACACTGTTTTAAGTGATCTTACCCGCAATTCAGCCGAAGGCACGGAATACTTCAAAATGTTAGTGGATGTATTTGCTCCCGAATTCCGCAGCACAAAAAATATCCATCTCCGCAACTTTTACAGTATTGTACCGCCAATGGTGGGTATCCATTAAATGTGCCCACATCCTTCTATGGAGAGCTAATGTATTACATGTTTACGTTTTCATTAACATTTCTGCTTGTGATCATTGCAATAGAATACATACAGTTTTGCCACAAGAGTTTGCACTGTTGAAAGATCACCCCTAATAGTTTGCAATAGAAATTTTACATTCTGATATATGCCTTTTCTAGATTCTATAGACTATTATGGGATCTTGCTAGTTCAAAAAGGTTTCTGCAATATCAATTAGATCAATTAGTGTTTTTGGGTTAAAATGTAAAAAAAAAAAAAAAGAATAGAAAGTATACAACTGCAAATGTCTTTTTTTTCCCTTTCCCATAAACTTTCATTTTTTGTGTTATCTTAAAGGATATCTATACTCTAAAACTTAACTCTTGGAAAAGTACCTGGGGCAGGGAGGTCGGATTGATTGTTCCTACCTCACAATATCATTTCGTTGAGCAGCTACAGCACCTGCAGTTTTCATTTGCCAGGTTAGTCCTGGACAATTCCTGTATTAAAGATAGTTCTGAAGCCTGGGGGAAGACTGGCAGAATCGGTTTTCTTTGGGCTGGTGATCCTCACAGAAACAATACTGGGAGGTAGGAAATACCAGTCCCGTATCCCTGGCCAAGTACTTTTCAGTTTAACTGTTATTAACATAAATTTTATATACACAATAGTTTTCCTTTAAACTAAATGCAACAATGCGTTTGCAAAATGCACCGCATTTTTACAAATACACATGGTAGACAAATCGCACAATAATGTGGAAAACCCTTCTAGTAAGAAGAAAGCTGAATGATTCAATATAAGGGAATATTGGAGTCACTTCATTACATTTGTGCTTTTGTTTTAGACACTGAATTTTGTCGAACATTCCATTAACTGCAAAGAGAAGTTAAATAAGAAAAATAAAGTCGGTGCTGCTTTTACTGATGACGGGTTTGCAATGGGTCAGTATAAGGCCATTACATTCTAGAATCTGATCATTGGAGGCTGTGGGATTATTTCATTGTTTATTTGCTAATGGCTGTGTTTATAGAGTAAAGACCTTTAAATTATTTCAATGTGATCCCAAGAATCGAAATAATAGCTTATAACAAGTAGAATCTTGTGTACTGCCCAATACATATCTGCCTGCAGTTTCTTCCTATGAATTCCCTAGCTAGTGGTCTGTGATTGGTTATTCTCCTCTTTATCTCGCATATTATGTTACAAACCTCTATGTTCTTACTGGTAGATCTACTGCCTCTACCACACCTTTATCTCTTTTGTTAATAAATTCACCTTCTGTCCCTAATAAATATTGGTTAAACATAACTGCTAATCTATTGCTATACAGCACGTGTCAAACTCAAGGCCCGCAGGCCGAATCTGGCCAATCTGGCCATTATTTGTGGCCCCTGCTATACTGTATGGCACAATGTGATGTTTTTTGTTGGCAGGGACTGCTTGTTCATAACATAAACCAATATAAAGTTCTTCTTGCTTTATTCGTGTTACCCGGGTGCATTGTTAATGATCCCATATTGTTTTCTAGTGTCCTTGTTTGTTAAAGGCGAAGGCTGGGGCTGTGTTGCTTCTCTGTAGCCAAAGCCTTGATTTAATCTTAAGGTTCGTACACAAGTGTGATTGTGGGTCCCGACCTGTGACGTACGATGTGTACGAACGTTCGTTTCGTCCGATAATTGGCCCGTGTATGGGCCCTTTATCGTCCGAAATGGCCGGTCGTTCGTACACATCGTGCGTCGTGGGAATTCCTGCAGGGAAGAAGCTAAGCAGTAATACTAATCAGAAGTAAACAACTATGGGTAAGACTATATAGTGCCTAGAATAGACTTTATTAGTAGTTTATCGTGCTATTAATTATACAGAAATATAATGGGTAAGGATTAGGTGTGTTCACTAACAACACATTTGGAAACATCTTGCAAGGCAGTAATTGGGTAACAGGCTGCAAATAGAGTAACACCACCAGCATTTACAAAGCAGGAATAGTGTTTAAAGGAGAACTAAGCCCAAAATACAAAGGCAGCTCCACAGACTCTATAACTGTCACTTAGTAAAACCATCAGTTTCTCACCTCTACATTTAGCCTCTTAGTGTAGAAATCATTTATAGAAGATTGCCGAGTACTGGCAATCTATGATGTCACGGCTGGCTTCTAGTGTTGCCTCTTCCTGGTGGTCCTGCACATGCTAACTAGCTACCTTGTGTTTGTTTCCCGCTCCCCTTATGCTAAGCTGCATGTAACAGTTGAACTCAGAGTCCCCACCTGCCAGTATCTCCCAGCCAATCATCAGAGATAGCAGTGAATATTATTAGCAGATTTTCCTGCTCAAACAGTGGGGGAAGGTGTTAACTCTTTTCATATGTATTTAGGAAGCAACTTGTTAACCCTTTATAGTTGTGAGCATTTCTGCAAGAGACTGTCAGGTTTGCTACCGGTTATCGCAACTTTAACTCCATATTGGCGTTGGATGCGGGGGTTGTGCAAAAATCACCCATGCAAACGTGATATTGAATGGCGAACAGGACATTTACCCACAGCAATATCGGCTCTGGGTAAATGAGCCGGTCAGAGAGATTCAGTAAAAGTTCTTATCGTTAAAAATGGTGCTAATTTTGCCCCAACCAATCATTTAACATTTGAAAGCTAACATCTGATTGGTTGGGGCAAAATTAGCACCATTTTTAACGACAAGAACTTTTATTGAATAACCCTGTGTGTGTCTTTGTATGTGTTTATTTCTGCACTGTTCAATTTATATTAGTGTGTGTATTGCTGCAATATACATTTAGGGCACAGCCACACTGCAAAGCACCTGAATCGCACAAATAATTGCACACCATTTACATGCTATTTGTCCATTTTCAATCTGAAAATGCATGCGATTGCAAGATCGCAAGTTTTTTGTGCGTTGATGCGATTTCAATACAATTGGAAATCGCCTGAAAAACGCACTTGTGTGGCCTAGCCCTTAAAGTGTAATGCAAGATGCATTGATTTCAGTTTATCTATACAACATGTATTTTATGCAATGGAACTTAGCTTTGCAGCAGGTCAATTTCCTGAGGCTGTGGCCCCACTTAAGTGCAAGAGAGGACGCACGTTCGCAATAATGCGTGATCATGCTCGCTTCCATGCATAGGTGTTACTCTTCCACAATTGGACCCTAGCAGAGCGCATGCAATATAGTCCAAAAATGATGATTGCATGCACTCCAATAGCACACTGAAACGCATTGCATGTAGTGGGGCCGGTCCAATAGGCTATTACATGCCTGCACTTGTGTAGATATTATCAGGCCTATGTAATAAAAGTTCTTAAAATCTGATTGGTTGGGGCAAAATTTACACCATTTCTAACGTTAAGAACTTTTAATACATAGGCCTGTATATGTGTTCGGGTCTTAAAGGCAAAGGTGGGAACCCTAGTTGGAAGAGGGTTTTTGTTTATGCAAAACTTCCCACGGTCAGCCCATCTGTTGCCTACGGCCTTGTGCTTCTATATGGTCAGGGAACTCCTCGGTGGCGTAATATCCTTATATTACACTTTAAGGGGCGCATTATCCCTTATATAATGACCCTGATCTTAGCACAGCTCTGTCCAATGCATTCCTCTGTGTAATGCTTTTTTAAGCTTAGACCTGTACTACAGTTTCTTGTTTTTATACAGACAGCTGAATTAAAAACACACTCTTCCTACCCTCCAACACTCCCTTTAAAGGGGAACTGTGGTCCAAAAATGACTTTAGGTAAATTGATAGGAATTGCTCCCCTGAGAATTTTTGCAATTTATTTCCATTGTTTATTTTGCATAGTTTTGAAGATATTTACATTTTTGTGTGTGATATGGCAGAAGCATCACCAGGTCCCCTGCACTTCCTGCTCTGAAACTGTCAGTCATTCTGTCCTGTGTCTCCTCCTCCCCTTTGCAGCCCCCCTGGTCCCTCCCACTCATGGACCCCATGGTCCCTCCAGTTGCAGGCCCCCCATTGCCCAGTATCTCATGTGGCCCCACCCACCCGTGGGGCAGGACTTCACACAGCAGAGAGGAGGAGGAACTTCCTGTCTCCCTCACACACTGAGGGAGTCTGAGGCTGCTCGCTGGCGGCACTGTGCAGGAGAACCCTCAGGAATGTCACATGTCAGCCTCCATTAACTTTCTGGTCAGTCATTTCTCTATATCTTGGGCTGTGAAACACGTAGAAAGGTGGTTGATGGCTCGTTTTAAAGGTAGGAAACTGGCCTTTCATTTAAACTTAACTGTTTGGAGGCCACAGTTCCCCTTTAATAAGGTACACTGATGATAAATGCATTGCACAGAGCTGTGCTAATATCAGGTTCACTTCACTATTGTCCCCCTACGGTTCTGCACCATGTGGTTTCTATAAAAACACACTCTTCCTACCCTCCAACATTCCCCTTTAAGAAGGTACACTGATGAGAAATGCATTGCACAGAGCTGTGCTAAGATCATATTCACTTCCCTATCCTCCCCCTACAGTTCTGCACCATGTGGTTTCTATAAACACACACTCCTACTACTGTACCAACATTCCCCTTTAAGAAGCTACAGGGAGAGCTAAAGATCTTCACACTATGGGCCATATTTATAAAGTTGTGGTATCACCTTCTTTAGCGATCGTTATGGTGATCGTTAATTTATGATGGCTATCGGAAATCTTGTAATGTACGATAGTGAAAGTAAATCTATGACCGCCCATAGAATATAATTTCGGTAGTTTACAGCATGGTATACTACTGCCACGGTCGTACAGTAACCAAAATCCGTGGTATTGCAAGTTTTTAAATATGGCACTTAAACACTACATTACAGGTGAAACATACAAAGACAAAGGTCTAACTGTGAATAGTGCAAAACATGCGTGTTACTTGTTTCTGACGCACTTGTCCTTCCTCAAGTACTTGAGTGGGTCTGAAACACGTAGCACACATGTTTTGCAATAAACTTGCAATGTTCACAGCTACAGACCTGTGTCTTTGTATGTTTCACCTGCAATTTATTGTTTCTATATCTGATTTGGTGGAGTGAAAGCCGTAGGTGAGACATACATTATTTCAGATCCGAACACACTAGATACCCAGACCTATATGCATCACACTACAACACTGCTACTAGGAAAGTGTTAATCAGCTGCACCACCAATTTGAATATTGATGATTTAATATATTGGAGGGAGGGTGCCTAGGGCACTAAGATGGCCAGAAATGGCCCTGAAAGGAAGAAATGCATATGGAGGGGAGTTAATTGGTAATACAAATTTGTTAAGCTAAATAAATTAATATTTTTTATTACAAGAATAAATGGCTGAATCTAGTCTAAATGGTCCAGTGCACAAGTAGCATGTAAGCCGGTAATTATAAAGTTACAAATTTCAACTGAAATGTAACAGAAGACATTGAAACCATATTAGTTTTTACAGAAACTCCCCCAATCATAACTTACCTTCCCTCTTTCCTCTGACAATTTGTCCCCACCCTATGCTTGCATGATACTGCAAGCAGGGGGCCGGACCGGCAGCTGCGTCCGTGATTGGCTGAGAGGCAGCCAATCTCAGACGCAGCTTCCGGCAGTTCAGAACGCGGGGGGAGAGAGGTAAGGGTAAGTACAATTTGAGGGAGTTTCTGCAAATATTAATATATCGGTTGGGGTTGGGAGCCCTACAGTACACCAAAAGGGATTTATACTAGGAGAAAGGAGAGCAGAAAGGGAGGGGGGAGGGCTGCAGTGCACATGGCAAAATTCTCCCGGAGGAGAGACAGGAGGCAGAGTCCTATATGGACTCTGCTAGGCTCCTAGTGGCCAGTTTTTGGGACTTTACAGGGACATTGCAGGGCAGCCATTTGGAGCTGGGATGTAAGGTAAGGATTTTATTACACTACACAGTGGGGCTAGTAGTGGGTTATAGTTTTGGGGGACTTATTCCTCTTAAAGCCATATCTGTTACAAACTCTTATAGTTTTATAGCTATCCCTCCATTTGACATTTAAGACCGCTTATGATGTCACATGCTATCTACTGTTACATATGAGTCAATCGAATTGTGTTGTTGCCATTAGGTGTTGCTTATATTCTTAAGCTTCTGGACCAGTACCAAGAATTTGACTCCCTTCACTGGTTCCAATCTGTTCGGGAGAAGTATCTAAAAGAAAAACGGGCTGTTTCTAAACAACAACATGTGCAGTCAAATAACCAAGATGAAAAGCTGCTCCAGACCATGAATTTAACACAAAAAAGACTGGAAATTTATCTTCAGGTGATGTTGCCCTTATCCTACAGAAATCCATCAGTCTTGCAGTTTGTCCTGTTAGTCCATGTCCTAATTAAATCACTTTTAGTGTATTACTGTTAACCATTGTTGTTTTTGTGGCTCAATAACTAGTATTTATATCAGTATGTGTTGGATGAGGAAGAACCTTTGCAATGTGCTTTACCTTTGGCTGTATTTAGAATTTTAGATTTTTTTTTTATGGCCCTTTAGGAATTTGAAGTTTTGTATTTCTCACTAAGCAGCGCTCGGATTTTCTTCAGAGCGGACAAAACCGCTGCAGAGGAAAGTCAGGAAAAGAAAGAAAAAGACGGTAAAATATTTTCGATAGAAATTAGTACGTTTTTTCTTTTTATTATAGAAGATGGGGAACATCCTGTGCCCTTTAATATAACTGATCGGCACCAATAAGTTCATAAGTTTCACACCTGCAATCTGCCGGCTTCTGAAATATATTTTAATCTTAGTTTTGAATATGCTTATTTTAATATAATTATATGAAAATCAAATCCAGATTCTGCCCGTAAATGAATTAAAAACATATTACCATAAGCAAGATTTTTGCTTAGTCTTTGAGCTATTAACAGACATATTGTTTACTTATAGCTAAAATAAATGTTTATTTAAAACATGACCAATGAACACCCTGTAAAATATTTAGAAATGATGTAAATTATAAGGATATTACTAATCGTTAAGGACTACCATCATCACATATAACCTTACCATGGAACTCTCAAGGTGAGTTTAAGGCTCTTACATATAAGAAGGAAATTATTCACAGGATATTGATTGATTGGTCTTATCTTTGAAAATTCCTGGTAAATATGTTAATCGAGGCATGGAAATGTTAACACGAAATAAAACAATAAATTGGCAATATTTATATATAGTTTGTGAAGTTACGGTAATTTGTAATATTGCTGCACCTATTAATAAAATTTCATTTTACAGTAGAACATGCCCTTTAAAAAGTAGGGTATAAAGGGTTCAACCTCCATTACTATGATGTGTTTTTATAGAAGATTTCCTGGTTACAGTGGAATAAAAACAGCCCTGGAAATGTACTGTTTTTATGTGGATACAGTTTAAAACTCTGGGATTCTATTGCAATAAAAATTTGTTTCTTTTTTTTTTTTTTTTTTTTTCCCTACAAAGATACTACAAAAGAAAGCAATGGGGACCTGCACAGCAGCTCTACACCTGCAGACTCTGTTCTGAAATGATAACACTGCTCTTTATGGGCTGCAGATGGACTTTTATTAACCTCATGTTACCCAGTTTAACATTTCATATATTTTTTTAACCTATTACTGTTAGTCAACAGGGTTCAAATTGCATATTGAATCCCATGTTGCACTTTTGAAGATCCACCATTCCAGCTATAAAGATGGCAAGTGGGAGAAGAACAGATCTGGTAATTCTACAGAAGTATTGTTTATAAAAAAAATTGAAACATTAAAATAATTCTATGTTGTGGCTGCCTGGGAAGAATAAAGGACAAACGGGTTGCTATAGAAATGTTCTAATATTTCCATGTGTCTTTAGACCTGAGAGTCTTTGCCTCTGGAGTACCATTTATAAAAGTAAAACTGGAAATGATTAATAGGAGCTGTATAAAATTAAATATAGTAACCTAGTCATGTAGCGTGTAAAGGCCTGTATAGACACTTTTTTTGTACAACCAATTACTGTAAATGTCTGTGGATGTAAAAATGTACAATATACACATTAATCCATCTAAACTTGTTTTTGTTTCAATCAGTACAAACTAGTTTCAAAAATCAAATGTTCTCTAACTGCAGAAACCCAGTTAAAAGCTAACTTCTGACTGGTTGTCTCACAGGGAAACTTTTGCACATCTTATTGCATCATACCCTAAGAATTTGCTATAAAAACTGCACAATATCTAAGTGGAAATTATTTATCACAATGTTTTACTTACCTATTTAATGAGTGGTAGCTGTGTGTATCACTGGAATACAATTGTTTATGTGCACACGTGTGAAATTAATGCTGAATGACTAAGGCATAAATATTACAGGCACTTTACTGTTTTTCCTTTAATTTTTATTGTTACATCGTATTAGATTTTCTTAAATCCGCTACAAAGCTTCCTGGTTTTTATATGCCAGGAACCACAAATCCATAGTTCACAGTAGATACAATTCTAAACGCTTTATTATGAAGCATTACATTTCAGTCAATACTTGTTTTAAAAGATAAACATGGAAAGAAAGGTGTGTGGAGATGACATTCTAACAGTCACATTTTTGCAAGATCATTAAACCCTTTTAATAAACGGTACATTAACCATGAAGGAACTACAGAAAGAATGAGCAACCTGTATTTGTATTGAGTTGAGCAAACAATGATAAAGTCAGGAAAAAAACAACAATTTATTTACTTTGCAGTGTTGACTACTGATAATTTAGTCAGTTAAAGATCTATACAAATTAATCAGAGAGACCAAAGGTGCCCATACATTAGAACTCACTTACCGATGTTTGAGAGTTTCTGAGGGAGCCGCCTAATCCATTTTTTTTTTTTTTGCAACCGGCATGCAATTACAAATTTGGCCAGGCACGAATGTTGGAAGTTAAAGAAATCACCAGCACTAAAGATATTAGAAGATTAGACAAACATCTAATCTATCTAATATCTAATTAGATTATGGGCACATTTACACATGTTGAATAAATGTCAGCTGGAGTGGCTAAAATAATATAATGTGTATAGATGCTCCCCCAACATTATGTGATCTGTCCTGCTGGGTTGCTAAACAATGTTGGGTCACCATGTATGGTCTCCCCCATAGAACAGAACAGGCTGCTTGGTTACTGCAACTCATTAGTAGATAAATATTTTTGAACCAATTGTCTGATTATTCCTAAATCTATGTACAGACATACATTTCTTCCGCGACTCCAGATGGCCCAATGAAGGTTCGATAGGGACTACAATGGCTTCTTGTTTAAACCGTTTCTTGGCCTTAACGGATGTTCATGGGTAACCGGGAGTTGTCAAAAAAAACCTCAAACCTCTGTGAGCCTGTTTATGGAACAACTTTAAGCTATTTACAGATGCTAGTCTTTACAACCGTACTAATTAAAATGTCAACTTCCATTGGAGTGAATTTCAAATCGAATTATTTAATGTCAATTTTACAATAATTGCTTTCCATGATAAAATTACTGACCTGTTTTGGGATTTCTAGGGATCATTTTTTTGGATGAGAATGTAGGTTCATGATTAGATTTTTTTCTAATTTTGCAAGTATCTGTCCGTATCAGTGCATGGCCACCTTAAAGGTCAATTACTTGGTTAACAGCTTTAGTTGCTGTTAAAGTACTAATGGTTAAGCTTGCCCTATATGGGCCAATGGTTTAAAAAAATACAATCAGAAGAACCAATCAAAAGGACAGGCGCTGTAAATGGCATTGTGGGACAATTACTAAATACCGTATATACTCGAGTATAAGCCGAGGTTTTTAGGTTTAAAAATCAACCTAAAAACTTTGCCTCGGCTTATACTCGAGTCAATAGCAAACTTACCTTAATTCCAGAAGCAGCCGTGAGTCGGGAAGGAAAGCCGGCAGTTCCCAGTAGAACTTCACAGGTGCGCGATGATGTCACCGCACAGCCGTGAAGCAGCACTGGGAATTGCCGGCTCTGCACAGAGGTAGCGGCAGCATGCAGAGAGGTGAAGAGTGGGGGGCTCTAGTGTGGGGGACAGTGTGACATACAGTTACCCCCAATACCTTTCCACTATAGGTGTGTGGAAATTACAACTCCCAGTGACTAAAGCATGCTGGGAGTTGTAGTTTCCAAACATTTACAGTGGAAAGGTATTGGGGTTACTGTATGGGATTACTGTACATTCAAAGGGCAACTAATGCCCTAAAACAATATAGAAGGTCATAATGTCTACCCTCGGCTTATACTCGAGTCAATCTGTTTTTCTGATTTTGGAGGCAAAATAGGTACCTCGGCTTATACTCGGGTCGGCTTATACTCGAGTATATACGGTACTTTTGCTTTTATTTTGTCTATTTTATTATTTTCATTTTTTGAGAATTACAGAAAACTAAGATCTCCAATTTCTGAAGTTCTTTTTTGTATAGACTTTCCTTTTAACGCTAATCCCTTTTACTACGTTCCCTTTAAGACTTTACACCAGCATGTTAAGCTTCTGATTCCGGCTCTTCTTTGTCATCTATATGCCCATTACTGGCTTCATTCTGCTCACTCAGGAGGACAAACTTTCCATCATTTGATAATGACATAGAACTCCTGAGCAGCTCTGTAGCTTCGGGATCCTATAAACAATCCACATAATACTTTTACGTTATTAATGGTAAACACATTCGATTTTTGTAAAAGTTAGGAAAAAAGTATTGGCTCAAATAATGTAGCCACCAAAGCATGCACAAGGTAAACAGGTACATTAGAAGCTTTATCTTTTGCTAGGAACAGAATTTAAAAAAACATGTTGGTAAAATCAGTTGACTATTTTGTATTGCCCCAAGAAGGCGGTGTGCAATTCCCATTGGCTGGTAAATAAACTGCAGGGTAACAATCTGCTTTCAAAGTCTAATTAGGGACTTCCATATTGGTGTGGAGACATCTGTATAGAAAATACAGATACATAGTGGTCAGTGAATATGGACGTCAGGGGGCTCTTTGAAGACTACATGGGCAGTGAGTTGTACTGGCAATAATATATATAAGAATATATTACTTACGTGTACTAAATGCAACTCACTAGAAAAGAATCTTACATTTACATTACATCTTAATGTAATGTTCTGGGGAGAAGTGCTTTCATATTGGGATTTAAGTTTATTTCTCTTTAAAGTTGTAAGCGCTTTCTAAATTTAACAATAAACTTTCCCACTGGACAAAATAGAAACAAATCTGCTTTAAGGGCTAGGCCACACTATCGCGTTTTTCTTGCGATCTGTCATCTGTCAATCAGCAGATGATCTGGTAACCCTAGTTAGGGCCATGCCCTAACTAGGGTTACCAGATCATCTGCTAATTGACAGATGCTCTTTATGATAAAATATAATTAACAAGGCTGCACTAATTGCATTTAGACTGCATTAAAGCTGACTTAGCCTTGCTGTATGGGTTTTTAACAGGTGTCCTTTGATATTTCACTGATTTAGCAACCCTAGCTTCAACCACATGAGTGGTTAAATGTGCTAAACCTATGGACAGGTATTTATAAAGGTGAAGTATCTTTATTTTGCCTAACTGTGCCTTTATCAATGGTTAAAGGGTTGTAAAATACTAATACCGTGTGGTAATGTACTATCACGTGGTATCTTCTATACAACACTGCTGCAATTGTAATTTTAAGATAACCTATGGGTTTATAAATACTGCCCTATGTTTAAAATGTTGTTCCTTTAATGAAATTACACTGGAAACCCAATGAAAATGGTCTTACCTCCTGTGCTGCAGCTACTCCTTTTGCAAAGCTAAACGCGTTACAGATCTGTAGAGAAATGTAAACGGACTGTTGTAAAAAGGTGGTGATGGTAACATCACACAGCACAAGATGCATATTTACGAAAGGCATGGTATCGCGATACCGCGCCTTTAGCATCCGCTATTTTTACCTAGGTAAAATCGCAATTTTCCGATCCCTTATATAATACCATTGCTGTACTTTAGTGCCACATGTCATAAATGTACAACGTCGGCTGTATTTTAAGCTAACCTACAGAGGTTTCCAATACCGTGGGTTACTAATATGCCCCTTAGTCTGGCCATATAATTCCATAACATTATATGGATTTGACATTTGAATTTGATGAGGAATGGAGAAGTAATTTTACTGCTGATGTTCCTTGGCTAGATCATGCTAGAGATTGTAATTAGGATCATTATATTTAATATCAATCGAAAAATGACTGGGCCGGGCAGTTGACGTTGCAGGAATGTGTGGAGGATAGTTTGTAGTGTATGGCCAGCTTAAATCAGCAGTTATACAGGGAATAACCGTTCATACGCAGGCCCTGTAATCTGTATTTCCTGGTCAGTAAAATGTTAATGAAACCTAGCCAGTTCACTTTTACACGTGTCTTGTTGAATAGTAGCTTTACCTTCTATTACTGGACCTAAACCAGTCAATTGTTTGGTTTAATCCAGTTATAGGCCATGGACCTGCACAGTAAATGTGAGTTGCTGCATTGTCTATTTCCAAACAATTTTAGGTATGTTAATAATTTAATATTATGGAGGCCTCTACCTTTGTTATTGGCCCATACAAAAGCTGACGATTGTACGATACTAGGACAGAAAGGTTTCCACATAGAAAAGTTAATCCCACCGAAATTTGCTACATAAAAAATGATTTGTGTTCACAGGAGAAGTGTATATTGATAAAATATGTTATGTGTAACAATAAAGAAGTCATCTTTTAGAGCAGAAAATGTGTAACACACAATAGGGTCTCTTTACAAAAAAATGTATGGCCACAAATACAGTGTAAAGTTTCTGTATCTGACGAAAAGATGCGGTTATAAATGTATGGAAAGGGGTGTTGTGATATTATAAGTGGGTTTTTAAATTTTCTTTTTAAGAAAAAAAAGCTAGCCATACACAGGTTTAGTTGTTTTTCATTGCTATTGACTTGCAAGATAAAACTATCAAACTGTCAATCAAAAATGGATCGATCACAGAAACCCCACACAGGAATCTGTGTTTGATCCCAATGTTTAATCCCAATTTCAATTCCTGCATTATGTATTAATGCATTAAACACCTATCTTCCAAATCTTCTGACCTACCCAGTTAAGGTTTAATTCTGCATCAACCACTTTTGATCAAATGCAAGAGAATAATTAATGTTAGGAAGAACGGACTAATCAGAGATCAATGGGGGAATGGCATTGGATGTAGCCAATTTTTTTTGAAAAAAATTCAATGTTTACCCAGGAATATAAAGGAATTGGAAATGTGTCAAACCTTTTCACCCTCAGTGTTGCTTTCCAGAACATAAGCACTCAAAGATTCTTCCCCAGAAGCTTCAGGAGCAGAAAACACAAATCCAACCAATCGTTTGTTCTCTTGGTGAGCTGCGAACTGAGTGATGCAGTCAAGGTCAAACTATGGAGAGAAAAAATAAACTATAAATTACATTGCTGACCAGCACCAGAAACAATTATTGAAATAGGAGTCTACAAATCCAAAGCACAGACAATACAGCAGTTAACTAACAATATTTGTCTGTTATGAAAGGATATAGACCATACAACTTTTAGCTGAGGGTGGGGGGTGTCTTTATTTTAAGACAAGCAAACATTATTAAATTATGTATCAAGGTCTGACCAATGGAATGCATTATCCTAAAGTCCAGACCCGCGGCAAACGATGTGTACGAACTTTCTTTTCGGCCGATAATCGGCCCATGTATGGGCCCTTAATCGTCCGAAATGAACGTTCGTACACACGCACATGTGTATGAACCTTAAGGCAGAGGCCCCACTGCAATGTAGAACAAACACATTTTTCCACAGTACTTGTGTTTCCTTAAATGACATTAATTTTATAGAAATACCCGTGATATTGAATCAAAATAGCAATTGCAGATTCCAATGACAAGACATGAATCCAATGTACAACATGTTGTGCAGAACTCAAATTCAAATAAGGGTTACACCCCAGTGTCCTGACTGCAATTCTGGGTTTTAATGAAGTCACGGGCGTGACACTATTTATTTTAACATTCATTTCAACAATTGCACAGAAACAAAGAACTTACACATATCCTAGTGACTTGCGTTTGGGGATCTATTAATCTGTAATAAAAGAATAAAAAAACATCAACACTTGAAATATTTTCAGGAAGCTTGTGCTCGGTCGGGTGGGAGGGTTGCCATCATCTTGTGTTAAATCTCTAGGCTATTTCCAGAGTCCCATTATATAAGTGAGATGAGACAAACCAAGTGTACAGCACTCGCAAAAGATGAACTAAAGTGAAAATATTTGGACTGAACAGTTCCTAACAAGCAGATTTATGGGTTATGCTTGCTCAGGGCTAGAAAAGAACAAATGCCAGAGATACTACAAACATGTCGCAGAAAGGATTTATAATAAATAAGTGAATGAACACTTGTTTCGATTTTTGTATTGTATTGCTGGAATCTTACTTTTGCTAGGGAATGATACAGCCTGCCTATATATAGAGGAGTGATTTGCAATAGTCCATCATTGTGTTGGTCAGAGCTACAAGGGTTGTTTCCTATTTTTGTTGTCAAAACATGTACAAGGCTATTTACGGAAAAAAACAAGTTTATCCATTAACAAAGAGATAGCATGCTGTAGCATTGGCGACAACTGCGTGGGTTCTGGAAAAAGTCACCCATTAAATATCACATTTGTGGCAATTTTTGTGACTATTACACCTTAAGTACATAGCTGGAGTTAGTCATGCAGCGGTTAAAAACAAAAAGATATTGAATCCATGCCACACACTTGGGGTAAGCAATTGCAGCCCCAGTGTAAGTGTTTTGCGCCTGCTAATTTACCATTGTAAACATGCGTCATATAAAACAATCATTTTTAAAAAGGAGGTTTAAATGTTTCCTGAATGCTTCATAAAGACACGGGCCACCCAATAGTTGCTTGACACCTCAGACATTGCTAGTGAGGGATCATGTCAGTAACCTACTCTGGAAAAACTAGAAACCTGCAGATTGATAGAAAATTGCCCATAAACTGACATTATTTACATTTTGAAAAACAAGACCATTAATCTCTTTTTAAAGTCACGGAAACCCCTTTAGAACCATTATCTATACCCTCTGCGCTACTCCAAATTTTTTGTGAGACACAGCCACTAAAAGCAAATAATATCGCAATCTTGACAGCTTTGTGTAACATTTTTAATGCCATTAAACTCAAGCAATTGCAATATTATATTGTTTGCACACGCGGTATCGATAGTGTCTCTCAATTAATCTCCCCCAATGAGTTTTCCTGTACACAACAATTTCCCTTTTCCAATAATGTTAATGGGACATGTGATCTATGCCAAAAATAGAACATGCTTGTGTTGAGAAATCAATGTAAAACAGAATGCTATTGTTATTGCAGCATCCTTACAGATTGCAATACGTATGCTGTACAAAAGAAGGATTGCATAGTGTGTCAGGGCTAAACATATTTTTTTATGACTTTTTGCCCAAAAGGCACATAAAATACCAACTCTAAAAAGAGTAGTTTTGAAACAGTAGTTCTCCTTTAAACAACAGTTTCTTAATTATAGGTCAAATTATAGAACTGAACTTCCCAGTAGCAAAGTGGACAAAAACAGAAATGGACACTGGACTGCAGTATGTGGCCATTTAAAGGGCATGTCCACCCCAAAACTAAAATTTTCCCCACTACTGGCCCCACTCTGTAGTGTTAAAAAATCCTTACCATACTCCTTTGTTCCAAATGCCCGAATCATTAATGTGCTTACAGAGCTTTGTTCCCCCGGCGTTCTGCACTGCCTGCAGCCGCGTCTGTGATTGTCTGCCTCTCAGCCAATCACAGAAGCGGCTGTAAGCAGAGTGCCGGATCAGAATGCCGGAGGAATGAAGCTCTAAAAGGTGGAGATGCCCTTTAACAAAAATTATTAAGTACTGCAACCAACCTTATATTTTTGCTTGTAACCATCATGTGAGATTCAGTCATGCGAAAGATATTATGTATTGCCCGGGCTGCCAAGACTTGTCTCATGGCTTCAAAGATAACCTGGTTGGTAGAGTCAGATTTTACAGCCATTGACCCCAGAAATCGAACAACAAACATCTGCTGCAACAGTAACCCTGCAAATCAAAAATGCAGATAGTTAATGCGAAGCCAGAGGAATGTAACCATGACATATCTATTACTTACAGTATGTAGCAAGCATAATCCTTTAGTTCATCAAATTCACTAGTGTCTGACTAGTTGAAGTTCCCTGTGTACAAGTCCCTAAACCTTTACAAGGTGCAGCAATAAGTCAATGAGATTTGTGCCTGAATAATTACAAAATAGTTGGAAATCCCAATCTAGATCTCCCGTTATCACTGTAACAATAAATGTGCGTTTATGTAGATACGATATTACTTTCTAAGAACTGATCATTATTCAATCTTTAGTGTTGAATATATTTTCGATAATAAAATGTAAAATAAGTAAAACAGAAAATAGCATTTTAGTGTCTTAATAGTTTGATTCATGTATTCAAATGACATTTTTCAGATATTATTATTATTGTGGATTTATATAGCGCCAACACCTTCCGCGGCCATTGACAGTTGCATTAATATGCATAAGGAAAACATACATGTCACATACAAGGGTAGTGCAAGTAATACAAAGTGCAAATAATTTAAGTGCTGGTTCAGCAGCAGATATAATATTAAGGGGCATATTTATAAAGGTTCGTTAAACTTTTTGCCTTCTTTATCGCGGCCTTTTCAGCAAATTTGGACTTTTCACTATTTATAAAGCAGTGATAACCAGTAGTGAAAGGGCATTACCACTACTTTTCGCCATACATCGCTGTGGTTACCGCTCAAGCATATTTATAAAATGGCGAAAAGTGTATTTTTGCGTTAAGTTCAGCCATTCCAATTCACCAAGTCTGAGGTGGCGAAAACACATAAGTGGCCATTTATTTAGCCTGCTAATGGGTCCATGGAAGGTGTCAATACATTGTGGGGTGTTAGACTATTTTCCAGCATTGTGGGGTGTTAGACTATTTTCCAGCATTTACTGTAATACGATCTGCGATTTTGCTTTTTTTTTTTTTTCACTTTTTGTGCTTTTTAAAGATCCACCCCCAAAACTATAATTTAACCCACTACTGGTCCCACTCTGTAGTGCATAAAAATCCTTACCTTACATCCCTGCTCCAAATGGCTATTTCCCTGCTATGCCCCTCCAAAAACTGTCCCAAAAACTGTACACCAGGAGCCTAGCAGAGTCCATATAGGACTCTACCTCCTTTCTCTCCGGGAGAATTTTGCCATGCGCACTGCAACCCTCCCTCTCCCAGACGTTTTTCTCTCCCTCCCCCTAGTGTAAATTCCCTTTGTTATATAGTAGCTCTCCCAGCCCCAACCGCTATAATAGATTTTCCAGAGACTCCCCCGAACTCTACTTATCTTAGCTCTTTCCTCCGTCATACAGCATTAACACTAATAATGCTGAAAAAGCTCAGCACATATGATGGTAAATAGGTAATACTTCCTGGTGGTTTTTCAAAGAAGTATTAAATTGGTTAATACGCACAGAACACCTATCTTTGTTATTTAAAAATAGCCTAACACATTTGGTGTTTTTTTTAGCCAAATATATAATAAATAGTGTAAAACTCAAAAGGTGAATTTTCTCTATTTCACTAATAGGATGATAGTGTAAAACTCAAAAGGCGAATTTTCTCAATTTTATAAATAGGACATGGTAAATAGTGTAAAACAGAAAGGACAAATTTTCTCTATTTTAATAGGATGATAGTGTAAAACTCAATAGGTGAATTTTCTTAATAGGACAGGTATTCCACCCCTCCCGGAACGTCCGGAAGTCTCCCTCATTCTGGGGTGGTCTCCCCCGAGACCACCCTAGACTCCCGGACTTGAGAGGAGACTTGAGTCTCCTCCCATGTCACGCCCTCTTTCCCCTGGAATGCCCCTAACCCCACCTCGCACCACCCCTAGAATACAAGCCACGCCCCTTGTGATGTCATGCCCTCCCCACGTGACATCACTCCCCCATGTCATGCCCCCTTTCCCCACCCTGCCCAGAAGCCTGAAGGGGCAGGGTGGGATGTCTGATAGGACATGGTAAATAGTGTAAAACTCAAAAGTAAAATTTTCTCTATTTTAATAGGATGTTAGTGTAAAACTCAAAAGGCGAATTTTCTCTATTTAATTAATAGGATATGATAGTGTAAAACTCAAAAGGCGAATTTTCTCTATTTTATTAATAGGACACATTTTTATACAATATTATACAATATTGTTTATTGTCAGCAAACCGCAGCTAATTATCAAACTGGTTACATTAATATGGGAACATACCATAGTGCTGTGTAAGAAATAGTCATGTTAATGGAACATTCCAGTAAGTAATGCAAATGGAACAAAAGGGAGAAAAGGGGCAAAAAGGTGAAAATTCACCTACTTATAAATAGCTTTAAATTAAAAAAAGTGATAAAAATAGCTCTGAAATTACACTAGAGAGCAATCTCTTTTTTTGCAGTGATACCACACTTAGGGCCCTATTTATAAAAGATCGGTATCGTTATCGTAAAATACCGATCGTTATCGTAAAATAACGACCGGGTTTTTACCGATAACGACCGTTATTTACCGATATCGTTAAATACCGGCCATTATCGGGAATACCGGTCGTTATTACACGATAACCGTCGTTATTTACCGATAACGGTCGTTATACCGATAACGGTCGTATTTACCGATAACAACCGTTATCGGTAAATAACGGTCTTATTCGGTAAATAACGACCGTTATCGGTAAATAACGGTCGTTATCGGTAAAACCCCGGTCGTTATTTTACGATAACGATCGGTATTTTACGATAACGATAACGATTTTTTATAAATAGGGCCCTTAATGCAATGAATAAGGCGAAAACTATCGCCACACATCGCCTCAGCAATACTTTTCTGCAAAGGCGAAAACGAGCGATTTTATAAATAAGGCGAAAATAGTGATATTTGTCATTGCGATGTCCTGCGATAGCGAGCGAAAATAGCGATCGTTTATAAATAAGCCCCATAGTTAAACGAATGTCTACATCATAGTCTTATTTTCTTATTGTAGTAGTACAAAAAAGGGCAAAGACATATTGACTTTTAAAATTGCAAATTTAAATTATATTAACGTGTTTCTCGTTGATCTTCCCACGTTTGTATTTTAAGGTTTAATTTAAATAACTGAAAGTTAATGGTTTGCAAAATGACTTGAGTACCATGGGTACCAGATTTTGTCAAAAAGTATCATTCCAACTAGTGGCGGCTCCAGACCTCCCCTGCTCCCCTCAATAAGCAAAAACTTTGTAAATGCCTTAATCACTACGGTACTTTACCACATCCTGTGATCCGCACTCCCGATATTGTTCATTCAGGCTGTCTTCACTAGTGCTGGCTCACGCTATCGCACATGGGTACTCCCTGGGGTGTGGTACGGCCGGATGTTTGTCTCCACATCCATGTACTCCAACAATCCTTTTTCCGATTAAAAAGAAGGTCTTTACCTATCAGAATGGTACAAAACAGGGAAAAGTCAGACGCATTTCGGTAAGTAAGGGTCATCTGACCCGAAACGCACCAGACTTTTCCCTGTTTTGTACCATTCTGATGTGTAAAGACCTTCTTTTTAAATGAAGCAATAAAATAATGTTTTAATCTACCTTGGAAATTTGGACTGTGACTTGGGGAACCGGAGTTCGTGGTGCATGGCCAATCGGAAAAAGGTTTGTCGAAAAGGGTTACAAAATCTTGTAATCATAATGTCTGAGATTCATTTTACCGTATTACCATGTCTTTAGAAAGTATTTGTTTTCTCCACTATGCCCCAATATGAATTTCGGTGGCTAGCATTACATATTGTACCTATTTGTTAATCTGTCTGTTTATTGTTTCAATGCTCCTACCTAGAAAGGCTATTGTGGGATCTGGTTGGATCTTACACAATAAAACCTCGGAAATTAAGTTGAATATTTGAGACCATAGGGAGTAGACCACAGGACAGTCCCACCAAATATTTATAAATGATCCAATTGAACTATAAATTCTGTGAAGTACATTCAAAGCTGTTTAGACTACCCCTATTTATTGACTCATAGACAGTTTAATTCTTATTTAATAGTCCATAGGCTAAATAATGACATAAAAAATGTACAATATTCTTCCAAGATCTCACCTTCATCAGCAGACGAACCATTTTTCATTTCTGACTCTCCAAAAGGATTTGTGCGCCTAATTCACAGTGACACAAAATGACACAGGATTAGAAAACACAAACTGAAAATAATTTCCAGGTGGTAATTACTATATAGGCAGAAATTGCTATAGCCTAAACCATGTTTAAAGGAAGCACATGTGACATATACTGTAACACAGCAGGAACAAGGAAAACTACGGAATGAGCATTTTACTCCTGACCTATGGCCTACAAACTGCTAATTAAACAATGCATCACATGTGTTTTCTAAAGATATTTCGGCCTGTTCAACGCTATTGTCCGGGGCAAAATACCACAAATATTTTGGGCTACAAAGTTGAAGAAATAGAGGATCCGCACTCCAATCAATTTTAAGTCTTTATTGTGGACCACACATCACACACAAACACAACGTTTCGGGGGAATAACGTGCCCCCTTCTTGAGGTGAATATTTTGGGCTGACTGACCAAAATAACAAAAAATTGGTTGGTCAGCCCCTGTTAACCTAGCCTAAGTGATTCTTTCATAAAGATCTATCTTTTTTTTAGTCAGCAAAGCCTTTCACTACAGCAAATTACCTGCTCATCCTCACTGTTACAGAGCAGCAATTTAAAACTTGCTAAATGCAAGTGAAGCTATATACAATGCAATGTCCCTATTGTAATCTTTAAATATGTTGTTGGCTATCCCATTGAAATCATCAGAAAGGATCATTTAAGGTCATGCTTGCAGCTTTTGGTAAAAAAAAAAGTCAAGCTAAGGGGAAGCCAATGGCATAATAAATAACTTGCGGAGGGCTGTGTTGGCTACTTTTCCTAACCATATGCAGCCTATGCAATTCTCCTCCAACCTTTGCAAATAGGTTAGTGTCACTTTAAGTCGGGAGGTTTCTCAGTAAATCCAGCCATATAGTCACATTATAAAACACTGTGATTAAAGCAGTTAAATTGGGTACCTGCTGCTCCTGTTTTGATCCTGGAATTCCGTGGCTGGTAGAACAATGTCAAACTGAATAGGAGTCCCAGGAGCGATCAGTTCCTGCACTTCAGGTTCAAGTGGTGGATTTTCTGCTGTAACTCCACAAGTTTCAATTGGAGATGCTGGCCCTTTAATACGATCACTGTCAGAATTCAATTTAATATGGGAAGATATAAATGGAAGGTCTCATTCATACATTAGTAGTTCACACTACAACATCCACATAAAATAAAGCACAGCGCTTGTGTGCGCTTTTTCAGCATGTTTGTGTGAATTTCCGTTTGTATTCATTAGAACGCATTGTGCAATGTGTTTCAGTGCCTTTTTGGGTTCAAACAAGAAATATCAGATAGAATTGTAAACACATCTGCTTTTGTGTGCAGTTGTGTCATGTGTATGTGAGTTTTATTCCATCCCCATAGATTTTCGTTGAGTGCGTTTCCAGACAAAAATTTGTGCATAAATGCATTTTAAAAAACAAACTGGATTGTAACGCATTAGTGCAAGTTAATATGGCAATCCTATAGGAAATGGAAAGTCCCTGCGTACACGGAAACACATCTAGTGTGAACAAGCCCTACAGGTTTGGGTTATACAATTAGACATTTATTTTTCCAGGTCAACACGTTTAAAACTCAGACAATGGAGTGTCCGGGCTTTAAAATATATTAGAAGAGGAAAACTCTGATTATATAACCCTGATTAGTTCTATAGCAGCTTCTATTTGCATAGGGATTACAGTCTCTAATTATGTCACCAGATCTCTAGCTGGAGATTCCCAGTGACTGGAAAGGGGAGGGGCTCTGTGATAAGGTAAAAAGAGACGACCGGGGTTAAAAGCTCCAGGATAAAAACAATGGCCTCCCTGAGTCAAAGTGTCCACACAGATAAATTTAATGCCACGGTTTTTATTCCTTTTTAAAGAACATTTTACGTCATTAGAATATCCATGTACATCAAATGATCATACTAGTTTGTATTCCCTTTTAAATGTCAATCGTTTACTTTACAAAACTCACACACTACTGGTCACCTGAAGGCACCTTGCTTTGCTTAGAATTTACACTGTAAACATCATCAATATAGCTAAAACCAGACAAGAAAATTTTAAACACATACACTGTCAAACAAGTTCATCTTACTGGATAGCTGTGGCTTTAAAGGGCATGTCCCCCCTTAAAACTAAAATTTAACCCACTACTGGCACCACTCTGTAGTTTATAAAAATCCAGCTCCAAATGGTTCTCCTGTAATGTCCCTCCAAAGTTAATTGGCTGCCTCTCAGCCAATCACAGACTTGGCTGCCGGTCCGCCCCCCTGCTTGCAGTTCCGTGCAAGCAGAAGGCCGGGCATTGCGGCGGAGGAGAGAGGGAAGGTAAGTAACGATTGGGGGACTTTCTTGAAAATATAATATAGCGGTTGGGTCTGGGGGAACTAGCCCTACAACATCTGAAAAATTTTCAAAAGGGATGGACATGCCCTTTAAATAGAAAGGTGTTTTGCCCTCTTACCCTTCCATACCCTACGTTTAGTGCTTGGAACTTGCTGGCTTCCTCCTTTCCTCCTCCACTGTAATCACGTCTTTAGCACTGCCCCCACGAGATTTTTTAATCTCCAACATCCACACATCAAATGGCCGCACTATTCTTTCACCAAGAGGATGTTAGAGATTTGGAAATCTAATGGGGGCAGTGCTAAAAACGGGATTACAGTGGAGGATGAAGCCAGAAGATATGGAAGGGTAATAGGGAAAAAAAACACCACCTTTATATCTTAACCTAGCAGTATGATAACAATTGATCTGGGGGATCCCACTCTTTATTGAGTAGATGAGCCAAATGTAAGGATGAGAATGCCTGATGTGAACGAATCCATGTAATTGTAAAGTGCTACGGAAGATGTTGGCGCTATATAAATCCACAATAATAATATTAATAAATGATGCCACATCACAGAGTATGTGGGGTCAATGGTTTTTCCAAAAGACTGAAGATAAAAGTGTCACTTCATAGATCATTTGATCGAATGGCCTCTAGGCCAAATATTCAGACCGGTACAATATGATCATTCATAACCTATGATTAACGATGCATTGTGAATGTTAAGTAGATATATAAGAAATATGAGCCACAGGGACTGAGATTTAAGCCAGAAGCTAATAATATTTGATGCCAATACCTCCTACCACATCATGGCTAAAGAATAACAAATGACTATTTTCATGGAGAAGTTACATCCACCAGCATTCTATGACTGTAGCCTATTTTCCATGTATCCCTGTCATCATACACCACTGCACAAGGTTTTACATAAATATAATTACCTAGATTGCACATTTTCTGTCCTTTTCTCAAAACTGGTGATAGGAGTCACAGCCTGTAGCGCTGTCTGATTTAGTCTGATGGCCACTGCCTGCCAAAGAAATCTTTTAGCGTTTAGAATAAATATAAACATTCCCAAGAACACAGTGTGGAAATTCTAGGTGTAATACCTCAGGGTTGTCAGTTAAATAGATCTGTCGGGAGATGTTGTTGATAGCAGAAATCCACTGTAACAGTGAAAAAACAAGATCGCTTTTTAGCTAAATACCAGGATTTCAGACGGTTTAACTGCAATTTAATGCCAGATGATATCACGTGCACCTCAATAGCAAAGCAGGTGTGCTGAACACCAATGTCCAATAAATTTGATTAATAATAAATCATCACATACAATGTTAAAGTTAATTCACCCTTCTGTACAGATCTCGCAGCAGCACAGCATTCAAAACGAGAAGTAAGGTGCTCCTTAGGTTTTGTTTGGTGAGAAGTGTCAATCTCTAGACAGGGCACTGTGCCAAAATATTGTCTATGATGTCCCTGCCGATCTGTTATGTATTCTCAAATGTGGCTTGTCATATACCCATGGCTTAAAACGTGTAATATGACGTGACCTGGCAGGAATTTTTGTCTTGGCATTTGCTTTTTGTTTACTAAATAATCTGTATATTGGAATATATCAGGATAAAGGGAAATTAAAACAAAACACATTTATAGAACTTCACAGTGACGCCTATAACACAGTAATGGGTATATCATCCTTTTATATTATACACAACCAGTGTACGAGCCAGCTGAAACTATGGAATCTGGTAACAACACAAATTCAAATCATTACCTCTTCATATTCCCTTTTCCCTTCTGCTTGTAGGATAAGATTTCTAATGAAACAAAGAAAGCATTTCGATCAATATGAACAGCTTCACCTTCAAACACAAATCCAACATTTACCCATGACGATATTGAAAACATGCGATCTGATCCATTGTTATAAAGCAGAGTTCACACACTAAACTAAGTAATACACTCCTTCAATGTCAACATCTCCTTCACCTACCTACTGAAATGGAAACTCAATTCATGTTAAATAGCAAAGTAAAGAGAACAGGTTTGGAGTTTTACTCAAAGGGAACAAAAAGATCTCACAATTCTTACGATTTGCCGGAGGGTGAGGTGATTTGGAAGCAGTATCTTCTGTCCTCACAATCCACCGCCATGACAGAACAATTGTCCAGGTCTTGAATTAATCCTCCAGCCACTTCCCCTCTGTGCTGACACATCAGGTTCCCACCTTGCGTGAAAAAATACAATCTTTCCCATGTTGTGGTTACAAGGCCTGTTTTACTGAATAACAAGATATTGATAGTCATCAAAATGCAAGAACACATTTTTGTTAATCCTTAAAATATAATAGGTTGTGAATATAAAATATTATGAACATGAAGATATTTTACATACTTCCCAGAAGGCAAAATGTGCTCAAAATGTTGCATAATGGCAGCACCAGAGAGAGATGATTTATGGGAGGAAATACACAGTAGCCCCACGCTAATAAGATAATAAGTATTGCTCATGTAGTTTTTAGATATAAAACCTAAAAACTTTAATCACATACAGACTGCCAGAACATGTTTACCTTCTCATATTTAAATAGCCAGCCTTCTGTATGAGGTTTCTGTTTATATTAGGAGAGGCAACATCATAATCTGGGGTATACACTGAATCATTTCCAGAAAGTAGATCTTGCTGGCTTATTCTCATTGCTTCTGCTTCTTCATCTAACTCTCCTTGTATCCTGCAGGGTTTAGAATAATCCAGAGTTATCTTCTACAGTCCACAGTCCCAGTTGTCCAGATATATTCCCTTTCCCCTTTATATTGCAGCTATGACAAAAGTATTTTGTAAACAAAAAAGAAAGAAGAAAGCAAGAACATCTTAGCAAAAAATGTAAACCCTGTTCTGTAGGCACAATCACACTAAGGGGGAGATATAACAAAGGTGGTTAATGGCCTGAAATATATAAGTCTATCCTGAAATCCTGCACAATGTCTTGTTTCCCCAGTTTATGCTTCCTGGTTCTTCCAGTTAGTAACTGTCAGTTATGGATTTGACAGTTGACATCACAGCCAATGAATAAATGTTAATCCCCTGTCTGCCTCTTCTGAGCATGCCCAGGCTCATTAAATGCTCAGTACAGGTTTCTAAATTGCTCAGTTTCCATGAGGCATCCAGAAGCATAGCAGGCATATAGTAATGAATTCATAGGACAAAGAATGATATATCAACAAATTTTAAAGAGGCCTAAAAGATGTTCTTATGTGGGTGGAGTTGTCCTTTAAACCCAAGGTGCCCAATGTAGTATCAGGATAGCATGGGTTTAATTCTTACCTTACTGGCTGTACCATTTCCATTAACATCCACAGGCACCTGATGCAAAAAGGAAATGCTACTTTATGCTACTACTGTAGCTTGAAGATAAACAACTGTTGGATAGAGGCATTACACTGGCGATCCTTACATTCTGCTAAATTGCAGGAACCCGAAAAGGTAAGAGGAGCGACAATTACATCTCCCGGTAAATAGTTTACAGCTGATCAACCTGTACTAGCTTTAACAGCATTAGTCATTCATTTTGCTTTGGCTTAAAATGGCTTAGAACTTCTACACAAAAATGGCTAGTAGGACACCCTGGTCTTTTCACCACACATGATTACACTAGGATTAACATCAGACAAGTTTTTAGACTTTAACAGGGAGATGTGATAAAATTTCTTATGGTGCTAATTTTGCCACAACCAATCAGATGTTATTAACCATTTGAAAGCTAACATCTGATTGGTTAGGGCAACAATAGCACAATTTTTAAAGATAAGAACTTTTATTACCTCTCCCTGTAATTCTTTCAAAATATCCAGATCTTTTAGTGAATATCTGTAGCAAAACATAGTAAAGTGCGTTTCCAAGCAACACTAACTAGTAATTGGGATTTGTCAGCTTAGCGGGGTATGTCGAATGAATGACTGCCTGCTTGAAATTCACCGAACAAAAAATGTTTTGCATTAAACACTATGCACATTGTTCCACACTCTGGTGATTGAATAGGTTAGGCATTTAGTAAAGACCTTAAACAGACTTAAGAATGTAAAGCAGCAGTTCTGTATATCAGCCCACACTTTGCCTCACTCGCATTTATGAAGTGTTAGTACACAGTCCCAGGGCAGGAAACTCATAAGTTCTTTACTGAAGGCAGTTTTTTGGTTTCCTGTGTTTAGAATCAAGTGTTGCATTAAAGGGGAAGTTCAGTGGGAAAAAATAATTATTTCAATTTCTTATCTTCATGGCACATACCTGGTTAGTCTACATGTTGTCTTCATTTTTTTATTTTATTTCCTTTGCTATGCTCTGTTGTGGCCAGTAGTCAGCTACTATTTCAGGTTCTGCAATGGTACTTCTTCCCAGAATGCATACTTCACTGAAATGTTTTCTAATGGGGTCCATACACAAATCAACCCCCAGTCGAACGATTGAGCGATTGTACAATGAAAATTTTCCCGTTGGGCAGATGATAAAAAAGATTGTACCCATACACGAACAGGCGATCGTAGGATAAAATGTCCACACGGAAAATGAAAATTGTCATTGTCATGACGGTAGAGCACCCTTAAAAGTTTAAATCACAATTATCAGATTTCTTATAATTGCTTGCATTTGAAAAGCAGCTCACAGACTCCTACTTATATACTCTGACATCACAGCCAATGACTGTAGAGTATTCACGGAGACTTCTGCGCTTCAAGTGAGGATGCGCTCTAATTGTCCACAGCGTATAGAAGGATATAATACCAGGAAGAATATCTCGGTGTGCAATTATGAGAAATATTGTATATTGTAGTTTCTGCTCTTTGAATGCAACAGGAAGTACAATAATATTTTAATGGGTAAAAGGGAGACTAAATTTTAATACGAGGTGCAAAAATATGCCCGTGCTGTTGATTTGCAGCAACCAATCAGATGATTACAGAATCACACTTGTAAATACTTCTGTTCAAACATACGTACCGTTTAATCATGCTTGACATTGACGATAGGACTCCATCCATTTTCTTAGAAAACATTTCATATCCTTTCTTAAGAAAAGAAATCTGCAAATCCATAAAAAAATATTTACAAAGTTTAAACCATATTAAAAATATACGGGGAGATTCAATAAAAGTTCTTATAGTAAAAAATGGTGCTAATTTTGCCCCAACCAATCAGATGTAAGCTTTCAAATGTTAAATAAGATCTGATTGGTTGGGGCAAAATTAGCACTATTTTAAATGATAAGAACTTTTATTGAATCTCCCTGATAATTCTTAAATTAACATTAATTTTAGAACAAAGATATAACTTGCAGTGGGCTAGTACAAAGAGTTTAAATACTAACAGCGAGATGTAATAAAGTGGTTTCAGGAGTAAAATGGAGTAAAACCCACGCTTCCCAGTGTAATATCGGTTTAGTGTGGGGTTAGTGCCATTTTTCCAGAACCTGTTTTTTTATAAACAGCACAGGCGCCCGATGGAAAAAAAATTACGTTCTTTTTGCGCTACCTTGTTATAGGGGAACCACAGTTTCCCTTTAAATTGTGACTTTACCTTCCTCGTTCCTTACCTGTCTTGTTCCTGCGAAGCAGAAACTTATGCTGGTAAGAATTATATCTCCCCATTGAATTTTAGTACTTTTTACTTAAAGGGCATGTCCACCCCCAAAACTAAACTTTCCCCCACTACTGACCCCACTGTGCAGTGTTTAAAAATCCTTACCTTACCTCTGCTTCAAATGGTTCTCCTGCAATGTCTGTCCAAAGTCCCAGAAAGTGAAGAGTAGGAACCTGGCTGTGAGTGAAAAGGTTTCCGCCTCTTACCTTTCCTCTGAGAGGTTTCTGGCTTCTGGGAAATCACCATACCAACAGTGCTAATCTATATAGAATGCCAGACAATTTAAAAGTGTTATCTTGTTATTTTCTCCATTAAACATCTGGGAACGCCTAGCTCTCCCAGATTTCTCCCAGATACTACAGATGTTGGATATCATCCACATATATTGACTTGATGGTAACACATTACCTAAGGGGCAGGAGCATAGATAGGAATCACTGGGTCTCCAGCTAAACTATGATGGGGCCCCTGTCCATGCTTCATCCAATGGTTTTCTGGGAGGAGGCTTTATCTGCCATAAGATAAATAAGAAGATTGGGCACCCTTGGCTCCCAGCCCCCCCCCCCCTGTGGTTGCTCCCCCTGCTCCCCTCTAGTTATGCCCCTACAGAGGGTTTCATACCTGGCTTATCTGGATAACCTAAGATGTTATCTGGATAACCTAATCTGGGCTGCAGTGACTAAATTCCTACAATTTAACACAGTGCCACAAAATGCACCAAAATGGCATAATTATTCTCAGTGTCGGACTGGCCCACAGGGTTACAGGGTAATCCCCCGGTGGGCCCACAGCCCACTCACCCAAGAAAACAGAGAAAACAGCTAAAATTTAAATACAGAGCCAAAGGGACAGTAAGAAATGCATTCTAATAAACAAAAGGAGTCAGTTGTAGAAAGATAGATATGTAAATGAGTGATAATAGAGATATGAAATGTTAGGTGGGCCCCTAAACTCGTCCTGGTGGGCCAATGGTGTCTGATTTCCTGGTGGGCCCCAAGACCCAGTCCGAAACTGATTATTCTTATAAAAATCTCAAAGACCTCTATGCAGCTGACTTATGGAACAATAGAGTCTCAACCTTCAGCTATCCCATATCCAACAACCAAATATTCTCATTTGTAACACTGGTAGCAAATCACAAACTGGAGGACCACCGATCCCTCTTATTTTCAAATGTGCTTATATTTTATATGCACAAACAAAAATGATTTTATTTTTTTGCGTAGACCTGAATAGTTGTGTCTGTGTGCACAAGCGGACAGCTTAGAGTGAACTATCTGAGACTGGATCAAGGTCGCACCCTCGATGTGAAATTGCATTCAATATTTGTGGTATATGAAACACTACTGGTCCAACATAAATAATGAAGAGTAATATATGCACACATATTTAACTGTTCATTATTTAGTGTTTTTAACATGACAGGTTACACTGCTTACTAACTCCATCTCTAATATCCTAAAATAGAGTGGATAAGACACTGAGAAATCTATTAAGGCATGGACAGGCCGTCGATATCAAGACCTATAGGCTTGAACGGAAACTTTTCGTCTGATCATTATTGGCTCACTTTTCTACAGTAAACAAAGGCAATACTACTGTACTGTAAATGGGCACATTAAACAATCCATCTGAATAAAGAATATACAAAACCATTGTTCCTGTATACTGTATTTGCGAACTGCGCAATTTGGAGTGAATTTGTGATTGAAGTCACATGTGAATTGACCAGCTTTACACATTTGTTATATAAAAGGTTCATACACTTACACAAATACTAATCGAAGAATATTGCTAAAGAACTGCAGCCCTACCTGCCCTTGTGTATATCCTAATATTGGGTCCAGCATTGCAATCCTCTTTCTATATTGAAGGGCATTTAAGGCACAATAATACTGCAGAGAGGAGAGATGCTGTTTCCTTCTTGCAACAGCCACTTCTTTAGCAACTTCTGCCTTTACCTGCAACAACAAATTGTAGCACAAAATATGCTAAGTAACAGTAAACTGAAATATACAGATATCTGGTACACATTAAAAAACATTTAAGTGTAGACACAAACATATCCAAAGTGTACATCTGGGTTGTTCTTGGGCCTTGTACACATGTGCATAAGTGTGCACATGGCCAAACCTGGCAGGTCAACAATGATCAACCAAACAGCCACACATGTGCAATTATCCGGCGTTGGGCCTGGCGCACAATATCGCACAGATAGGAAAAGTCTCTTCTCTGTGGGTGTGAAGTAGCCTCTCATTGTATGGAATAAACATGATGAGGGAGATTTTATGTTTGCATCCTCTTTTTTGCATTTTGTATTTTTTGTCTCAGAGACCCTATGCCTTTAATAAATATCCAAAATATACTTTCCCTCAAAATCGTGGCAAGGAATAATAGGTAGCCTAATCACAGATTTTTTCCAGGTTTAGCCACAATGACAGATAATGAAAAGTTTACTTTTCATGTTTTACTATACAATTAAGGAGGATCATTGAGCTTTGTATGAAACACAGACATAGATTATGTAATGCACATCATTTGGGTCTCTAGATTATGCCTTTAATAAAACATGAACATTAAGACATGCATTGGTTCTGGCACCTTAGAGGGTACACAGGTAAGATAACAGTATCAGATAAAGAAGACTAATGTACTACACAAAGGCAACAGGGACAAAATGCTTGGCTTAAAGGGTATGTATACTAATAAACTGACTTAACCTCATATTAATAGATAATAAAATCCCAGTAAGGGGCATTTACTCTGAGTTGTCCATGTTGCTGCATTCCTTCAATCCAGTATTTGTTTTGTTAAGTATCCTCATCTATATTTTTAATGATGCCATATGTGAAGGCAAGCATGTTCAGTAATCACTAAGGCAGCACCAGGAGAGGGAATTACCCACATACTAAGAAGCTTAGGGAGAGGGGGACCAAAAAGCCCTCCACTGAGCATAAAAATGGAGAAACACATTATTATAACAGAAGGCATCTTGCAGTCTTATGCTATATGAATAGCATTGCCCACAAAACCTAAGAAACAAGAAGCAATTTCTTACTCCCATGTTCCCCAGAGTAAGGGGCAAAGATATGCAAAATACTCCTTTATGTCCCTTAGCTTATGCATGTGTCTAGAGCCGCTGGCTTAATAACATGCAATATAGCTTAATATATAGAGCCAATCATCTGACCTGCAGACATGACATGTTTCGATCTTGTTAACTCTTGTCAGTGCAAGATACAGATTCATGGCTCTATGGTGTAGGACTAGGGTGTACAGTAGACAAGCCAGCTAGAAAGCTTAGGGAGAGAGGGGCCAAAAGAAGCAAAAAGCCCTCCACTGAGCATAAAAATGGAGAAACACCTTCTTATAACAGAAAGCATCTTGCAGTCTCATGCTATATGAATAGCACGCCCAATGTACACCCAAGTCCTACACCATAGAGCCATGAATCTGTATCTGGGCACTGACAAGGTCTAACAAGATCTAAACATGTCATGTCTGCAGGTCAGATGATTGGCTCTATACATTAGGCTATATTGCATGTTATTAAGCCAGCGGTTCTGGACACATGCACAAGCTAAGGGACATAATGGAGTATTTTGCATATCTCCACCCCTTACTCTGGGGAACATGGGAGAAAGAAATTACTTTCTGTTTCTTAGATTTTGTGGGCAATGCTATTCATATAGCATGAGACTGCAAGATGCCTTCTGTTATAAGAAGGTGTTTCCCCACATACTAACTGTCACAATTCCAATTAAGCTGGCCATATACTACAAACTTATCTCCCAACATTCCTGCACTGGTCCATCTAATACCTGGTCAGCTAAAGGTAAGTACAAGCAGGGAGACACTTGTACTTACCTTTAGTAGAGATGGCCGAAACTTTCGAACTATATGGAAAGTTCGAAAACGGACCCATTAAAGTCAAATATTTCTAAAAGTTCTAATGTTATACAAATAAAATATCAATGGTAACTTAATGTAAATGGCTGTGGGACCTGGGAAATGGTCTGGGGAACATGTTCGAGTATCCAGTACATTTGAAAAATCAATTTTACTCTCACTCGCGCTATTTTCGAGCTCTCGTCATCGAACATTCGATGTTCGCGCCTAGGTACCATGTACATTTTACTCGCAGATTCGATGCTCGCGTATAGGCTTTAATGGACACTTTACTCGCGGATTCAATGTTCGTGCCTAGGTATCATGGATATTTTACTCACGGATTCAATGCTCGCGTATAGGTATAACAGGCATTTTACTCGCATATTCGAACGGTCGAACATTCGATATTTATCGAAAATCTGGGTCCGGGAAATTTCGAGAAGTCCGAATTCGTTTGAATTCGAATAGTTCGGCTTGAACTTGGGTTCGAGTTAGAGTTGTAGTCCATCTCTAACCTTTAGCTGATTGTGGATGTGGCCATGCAGCAGGTGTGAGACACGCGGAAGACTGGAGCCGCTGGGAGGTTGTTTTGTATAAGGTCCATCTAATACCTGGCCTGGTCACTTTGCAATAGATATTATGATCGCAATATCTATCACAATTATAATTACAAACATGATCAGTCCAATAAATATTGATGTAAAGTTGGCAAGTAAAAATGATGCTCTGCAATTTAAAAAAACTAAATTTCCCAGTATATATACCCTTTAAAAGTGTGCTTAGAAGAAGCTCAGGTCATAAAATTACAGGTTAATGGTGACTGTTAAAATGTCCATAGAGGAACACTGCTACAAGGAGCATTGTTATGTATGCGCCCACTCAATAAACTCTAGGAGACAGGGCCGGATTTCACACTAGGCCTCATAGGCCGTGGCCTAGGGCAGCACGCTAAAAGGGGGCGGCATAAAAACGGCAGCACTTTTACCCTCACACATAGCAAAGCAGCAATGTACAGAGCCTTACTTGTGTGTCCAGTTGAGGGACTCAAAGTGAGGGATTGCTGATTCGCTAGGGGAAGGGGTACTGATGGTACTGGGGTAGGGGGGCAGTATAAGTAAGCTGGCCCAGGGGAGAAAAAAATATAAATCCGGCCCTGCTAGGAGTACTTTAAGAAATGTGTTTTTGGATTGGCAAAATTAAAAAATAATGATAATACCTTTTCATTTTCTCTTCGTTTTGGTAGCCTGCTGTACTTTGCCATTGACAAATCATGCTCTATACAAAAATAGACAGATAACATTTACAATCCTGTTCCAATCAGTATTTATAAATACTCCAATCAAATACTCAAATCAGTATCTATAAATACTCAAATAAGTATCTATGTCTTTGATACCTTCTGCACCAGATCATCCTTACAGTATTATGAAGGAGTTAAGTTTCGTACTCATGTGCGATTGCAGGTGCCGACCCGCAAAGCACGATGTGTACAAACGTCTGTTTCAGCCCGATAATTGTGCCGTGTATGAGTGCTTCATTGGCCAAAATGGCCGCTCGTTCAGAGATCCGCCCGGCCGGTCAGGCAACGATCCCTGACCGATCAGCCATTTTGGCCGATAAAGTGCCCATACACGAATATTAGCCATCCGAAACAGCCGTTCGTACAGATCGTGCATCGTGGGTCGGCACCCGCGATCGCACTTGTGTACGAACCTTTACACTGAATAATTATTTGTTGTTGACATATACTTACCATTGCTGGCAAGAAGAAACAGATCTTTTAATGTGCTCACTTCTGTAGAACAAAACAAAGAAAAATCAAAAATGCCCAACAAATTAACTGGTTTGCATAGATTTCTTTATAAATTTCATAAACACCCTTTCCATTCACAAGTATGGATATCAAGTACCTCACTAATATGAGAGGACTAATGTACTCTCACATACATGTGACATTGAAAACTAACCACTAATTGTAATGTGAGGCAAAACATGATGGGGGCAATGTACTGAGAATGTAAAGTCACATTAACATTTTGTGACAAAGTACAAAGGGTTAGCACAACTTTAAGACTATACTTGCAGCCGTTGTAATGCTTTAAAAAAACAGGGCCTTGCAACCATCGGGATTAGCTGCAGTTAAACACTTAAGGCAAAATTACAATGTACAGAGAGCCACAATTGGGGTTCATTTATTGGATGTCAGTCAAAATAAGAGATAGTGGCTCTCCGTACATTGCCTTGGGTTTTTTCCTTGCATTCCGCTCTATCAGGAAAAGTAAGTTCTTTTAACAAAATGTGGCACTGAAAGTAAAAGTCTAAAAAGAAACTAGAAAGAGAAAGTTTAAGTATAAACTTTGAATTTGGATTAGAAGGGAATGTGTGTGTTTGTGGCAATGGCAATGATGAGGACATTGTTGTTTTTTACTAATCTTTTAAATATGGTTGCCACATGAATGAATGGGTAGTTCAGTTGGTGTGCGTACCTGTGTCCGGTTGGAAGTTAATAAAATAAACTTTTTTGATTATTGATCAAAATTTGTTTTTTGGCTATAGATAGATAGATAGATAAGTATGGCTGCCATGGAAATCGAAGGGTAGTTCAGTAGGTGTGTCAACCTGTGCCAGTTTGGAAGTTTAAAAAAAAACTTTTTTAGTGATTGGTCAAAATTAGTTTTTTTTTTACTTTAGTTACCTTTAAAGTATGGCTGTCACAGTAATGGAGGGGTAGGTCAGTAGGTCTGTGTACCGTCCTGTGTCAGGTTGGGGGTTAATTAAACTAACTTAAAAAAAACTTAAAAAATTAAAAAAAAATTTGACTATAGTTACCATTTAAATATGGCTGCCATGGAAATTGATGAGTAGGTCAGTAGGTGTACCTGTAGCTGGGTCGGGTTGGAAGTTATTAAATTATAAATCAAAATTTGTTTTGTTTTTTTAACTTTAGTTACCCTTTAAGTATGGCTGACACAGTAATGGGGGTGTAGGTCAGTAGGTGTGTGTACCTGGCTCAGGTTGAGGGTTAAAAATATTAACTTTTTTGATGATTGTCAAAATTAGTTTTTTGATATAGTTCCCCTTTAAGTATAGCTGCCACAGAAATGGATAAGTAGATCAGTAGATGTGTGTACCTGTGTCAGGGTTGGGGTTAAAAAACCTTTTTGATGATTGGTCAAAATTTGTTTTTTGACTATAGTTACTCTTTAAGTATGGCTGCCAGGGAAATGCAAGGGTTGGTCCGTAGGTGTGTGTACCTGGGTTTGGTTAAGGAGGTATGTCTTTTTTGTTTCCAATCATAAAACAAACTTTTATGGCAGGGCCACACTGCAACGCAAAAGCAATCGCACACGGAATCGCATGTGATTTCATGTGCGATTTCATTGCATTTGCGCAAGCGTTTTTTAATTAAGTATTGGAAAACGCATGTGATTGTTACTTAAAATGCAGGACGCAAATTGCAAGCGCATTGCACCCAAAAACACGTGTTTTCGGTGCGTTGCCGCGATTCCAATGATTTGAAAAAAACGCAAATGCAAACGCAGAAAAATCGCAGCAGTGTGTCTTTATTATAGACTTTATTATAGAGTGATCAGATTGAAATGTTGAAATTGCTCCAAATGTCAAGCCTGTGTAGAGGGTGCTTTAATAGCTTCAGAAAATATAAATTTTTTCATACAGTAAATTTACATGCCTATAACTAAAGATCCAGAGAAGCTGAAGACATCATCTCTCAAAGTGAACGCTTCCTTTAATGTATTGATTGAAGCCCGGGAGGTTAAGTAGCTATGTCTTACCTTCTGTTCTTCCATCAATAGTGCAGGTGCGCTATAGCTGTACAGAAGAGGGAAGCGTACAGAGATTTCAGTTTGGCCGTGGTGGATCTCGCAAAAAGTAAGTTTCTTCTTCTCTTCGTTCCTGGACCCTGCACTATTGATTGAAGAACGGGAGGTAAAGGCATAGCTCCTTAACCTCCCGGGCTTCAATCAATATATTAAAGGAATAGTTCACTTTGAGTGTGAACTATTCCTTTAAGGCTCTGTAATGATGGTTATGATGAAAGAGACAATATCGCTCTATATAATGCAACATACAGAGCCGATTGCAGCTGTCTATTTTTTGCAAATGGGTTAACCGAGTCATTAACATCAGATATTTGCTGGTGTTAAAGGTCTTGCGCAAAAGTGTTGATGTCAGCTCGGTACATCGGTTTTGGTGGTTGCGCTGTCACAACAGCCGTTATTATAATCTAAAAGCATTATCCCTCTGTACATTCCAGCAAAGGGGTAAACACTGACTATAATAGCCAATAGCTTCTCTCTGTACATTACCCCTAGAAAAGTCATTTTTAATGTGCATAATCTTTGCATTAGTAAGTGACGGGCTTTACCTGTAAGGTCTTTCTCACGAAACTGGATTAGAGGTAATACCATGTTGTCTGCCAGCTGTTTTGCAAGCTCAGTATGCAGCACATTAAGCTTTGGTAGAAAACGAGAAGAAATGATAATAAAAAAAAATAAGAGAGTAAGGAAGTATACCAGTTTTTCTATTTTATAACACATTCAGGGAGATTCAATAAAAGTTCTTATCGTTTAAAATGGTGCTAATATAGCCCCAACCAATCAGATCTTATGCAACATTTGAAAGCTGACATCTGATTGGTTGGGGCAAAATTAGCACCATTTTAAACGATAAGAACTTTTATTGAATAACCCTGATTATATCTTATTGCAAGGTGGTGTTGTTGGCCTCTGTGTCTATGCAAATATGGTTATATGGAAAGAAATGAATGGCTTTGTATAGCTATAGCTAATGAATAATACTGCAATATATCTAAAGAATAAAAAGAATAAAGTTAATTTTAGATATAACTAATATATTACGTGTGACTGGAGAGCCATTTGTTTATATAGGACCATTGTTTAGAATCTTAGGCAAGATCCTGTTTAAAAGTTAGCGCAATGTCTACTAGTCCTGCCAATTCTTTTGGGTATACAAAGTACAGAATACATTTCATTACAAGTACATATAAAGCATACAATCAAGTTATTACATCCTTTTGTTCTGGTTTCCTTTATAGCAATATGGACTGTGATTATTTATGTATTTTACTGGACTTTAGGCACTTAAAGTGCAGTTCTGTATAACGTAGGACTAACACAAGCTTATATAGACACTTTGGTAGCGGAAGACACTACACCTTTAAGGGTAGAAAATGGATGTACTATAACTTTCCTTTTCTATAAACCTACATTTTGATAATATTGATCCTAGTTAGCAGAATTATTGCAGATGTTCATTCTCTCCCCACAGGAGTGTCTCAATGCGTGAAAGTGTTGAGTGACCAATAATATAGCTCAGGAAATGTGGTTCAACCTGGTTATCTAGAGCTACATCACAGACACTGTTCAGATCAATTCTGTCTGGAAATCAGGCCAGAAACCATGCAGAGAATTAAATTGATTCCATCAATGCACAGACACAGTGATTTATTAAAGGGCACACTTATTTGCTTCCCTCAGGAAGTGGGCCACTATTATTCCTATTAAACAAAGTAAAGAGAACATGGTATTGTATTTCCACAAATTTTCCAAAGACAAAGAATTGCAAAACTATATCCGGGTTAAATGCAAGGTGTGTGTTATTTCAATGCTACTAGACCCTAAAACATTTTTCCCCTAAATCTATAATTTTATAGGAGGTAAAGCAAGTATTCCTACTTTGCATTCTGCTTTAAAGGAGAACTAAAGTCTCCAGACAACATTGTCCCAATATACAGAGCACATTTACAAACATACAACAAGCTGTGTCTCACCTATCCATTTGCTGTGGCCATTGCGTGATTTATGAAAATAACCTGTGAGTACTAGGGGTCAGCTCCCACAATCCACCTTAGCTAAGTGTCTGCGTACAGGCACATGCTCTGTAGAGCTCAACAGATCAAAACAAGGAAGTTGCAGTGAATCTTTGCGTTATATTTCATAGATAGCATGGATGTAAGAAACCGAATACTAACATTTCAGCAAAAATAAAAAAAATAAAAGTAAGTCTGGGGAATAGAACCTGCAACTTGTACATTTACCGTATATACTCGAGTATAACCGAGTTTTTCAGGCTGAAAAATCAGCCTGAAAACTCGGACTCGGTTTATACTCGAGTCAGGAGCTTACCTGGGCATTCCGGCAGCCACTCGATCTTTTTCTGTACTGGCGCGCCGGTCTGACGTCACTGCCCGGCGCCAAGCCCGGCGCCGGGCGTGACGTCAGCCGGCGCGCCAGTACAGGGATGCGCGCGTGGCTGCCGGAATGCTGCCAGAATGCCGATACAGGGAGAAGAGAGCCCAGAGGGAGAAGAGAGCCCAGAGAAGAGAGCCCACAGGGAGAAGAGAGCCCACAGGGAGAAGAGAGCCCACAGGTACAAACTGAACTGGGTGGGAGGGGTCTTGAATGCCACACTCACATCTTGAATGCCACCCTCACTTGGCATTCAAGATGTTTGGAAACTGCAACTCCCAGCTAATAAAGTATGCTGGGAGTTGTAGTTTCCAAACATCTTGAATGCCACCCCACTTGGCATTCAAGATGTTTGGAAACTGCAAATCCCAGCTAATAAAGCATGCTGGGGGTTGTAGTTTCAAACATCTTGAATGCCAAGTGAGTTGGCATTTCTACCCTCGGTTTATACTCGGGTCAACAACTTTTATTAGGATTTTTAGCTGAAATTGGGTACCTCGGTTTATACTCGGGTCGGTTTATACTCGAGTATATACGGTACTCTGTCTTGCTAAAACCTGAGCTCTTACCTCTAGGCTAACAGAGATAGTATATAAGACACTGGTACATGTAGAATCATTGCCATGCATTCAGGACTTCACTCGTGCTGCCCCTCTGCTCTGGAACTCCCTTCCTCCATCTGTTCGTCACTCACCATCCCGTAGCACCTTCAAACGTAACCTAAAACCCATCTTTAGGCAAGCATATAACCTGGCCTAAACATTATCCCTCTTACTACCCAAAATGATCCAACCCGCCTTTCACGCTCCACTGCCAATCAATTTACAGCCTACCAATTCTATTTATGACTTTGTATAACATGTATTACCCTGTATGTAATGTATGACTATGTAATAGTAAAGCGCCACGGAAGATGTTGGCACTATATAAATCAATAATAATAATAATAGAAAGAAATGAGAGGTATCTTTTGCATTTTACAGTGTCTCCCAAACACACATTTAAAGGGCATGTCCACCCCCAAAACTATTAATCCCCCCAACTACTGCCCCACCATGGTGTAGTTTAATCCTTACCTCACATCCCAGCTCCATAGGGTTTCCTGTAAACCCCCCCCCCAAAGTCCCAAAACTAACCACCAGGAGGATAGCAGGGCTCTGCCTGCTATCTTGCCTCCGGTAGATATTTGCCATGCGCACTGCAGCCCTTCTCCCCCCTCCCTCCCCCTCCCTCCCTCCTGTTCTACTATCCCTCCCCCCCTAGCGCAAAACCCCCTTAATATGCTGCTCCCCCATGTCCCCCAGCCCCAACCGCATATTTTTTTTTCAAAAAGCTCCCCCAAACTCTTACTTACCTCTCCGCTTTCCTCCGCTGCACTGAATGACCGGCAGCGCGTCCGTGATTGGCTGCCGCTCAGCCAATCACAGACGCGACTGCCGGTCCCGCCGCTCTGCTTCCATTCTCGCAAGCAGAGGGCCGGCAGTGCGGCGGAGGAACGAGGGGAGGTAAGTAAGAGTTGGGGGGCTTTCTGAAAAAAATATTTATGCGGTTGGGGTTGGGGGACATGGGGGAGCAGCATATTAAAAATCAATTTTAGGGGTGGACATACCCTTTAAAATCTGATTGGTCTAATTTAAATCTTGAATCTGATTGGATTGTGGGTATTGGACCAATCAAATTTAGGAGTGGGGTATTGGATTGGTCCAATTGGTCCACGATCCAATCAGATTCAAGATGTAAATTAGACAAATCAGATATTAAAGGTGTGTTTGGGAGACACTATATAATGCAAAACATACCTCTCATTTCTTTCTATTATTATTATTATTGATTATATAGTGCCAACATTTCCGTGGCGCTTACAATTACATAGTCAACATTACATACGGGTAATACATGTTATACAAAGTCATAAATAGAATCGGTAGGTTGAGTTGCAACTTAGTGTTGGCTTAGCAGCTAATCCACAAGTTGTAGTCTTGTATTTAGGCATAAGGTCTACAACAGTTAGCTGTTAGTCTAGTATACACCTGGCTGGGGTAGGCTCAAAGAGCTACTTTCAGCTTTAATACTTGGTAATAAGTATTAAAACAGCGCTGGCCCTATCAAAAAATCTTTATATTTTACTTATATTTTTTTACTAAAATAATCAAATATATTGCATACCACTGCCTATATTATTTTTAAGATTTATGCTTAAACATACAGCTTCTGCGCACTCTGGGCTTTGAAAATAAGAGTCAAGCGAGTTAGGCAGTTTTCCCCACAACTCCCTTGCTCATTATTCAAATAAGGGTAAAAGAGACTTCTGGGTATTATAATGTTGATTTTTCATTTCTGGTATGTAATTAGAATTTCTCAGCAGTGAGCAACGCTCTAACCCTAAACGCAGCGGCGGTCAGATGATCTGGTTGATCAATGGCTGCCTCCATAAGACACATACAAAATGGAGGACCACAGTTCCCTTTTAATGATTCTTGGAGCAAACCCCACAGGGAAAACCTTAATAATCCTTGCCTTTATAGCTGAGGTTGGATCTTTTGTCACACACAAACGTCACATACTAAACTCTATACAGACTCACCCAACACACCCCTCACAGTCAATTAAAGGACAGTAGAAATTTGGTCCAATAATTTAATTATGGCAATTATGGCAACAGATCTTTCCTGCAAAAACAAACCTTACAGCTCTCTAATATACTTACTTTTAGACGTCTCTGCAATGTTTGCCCTGACATTTCCATGATGTCAAAAGAATCAAGTTCTGCCCCTTTTTTTGCTATCGATTTGCGGTTGCAAAATAAATATGGGGAATGTGGTAGTTAGTGGTTGGATAAATTAGATTTTCATCTCCAGATGAATGACTAATCTAACTAACGTCTAAAGATGGCCATACACATGTTCGATACCCGACATATCCCATCGGTTCAACAGGATTTGTCGAGTGTCGAGCAAGGTGTGGGGGCTGAAAACAAACGACGATGACACCGGCCAACTATTGACGCTGGCATCGCCGAAGGCTGTTATAAAATGGAAAATGTACGTCAGCTGGTATCGGCTCACTTTACTATAGCAAAGGGGACAAATTTAACAAAGTCAGTTTATCTTTGCCTTAAAACGCCTACCATTTTTTTAGAATATACTGCTTTTAGAGTGGATGTTTTATAGTGAAAGATAGCACTTTTATTTTCTTGTTTTCCACTACAATCTACAATTTGGAACTATTGTTTAATAAAGAGTTTCAGTGTTGAACACCCTGCTGAGGTGCAAAAGGTAATTTCACACTTTTTGCAGTTAGAAAAGCTTTTGTTTATGTCTACTGGACTACTTGTACTTCCAACTAGTCACCGCTTGTGTCTCAAGGTGACTTTGTGCCAAAGTAAACATAAATTAAATGATATGGTTTATTTCTTTTACAAACACAGTACACATGCTGAAACAAGAGACAAGTTGTATAGGTTTCACCTGTCCTGCCAATAGGTTAAGTTAACAAAGAAACAAAAGGTTGGGATATGTAAGTATTCTTGGGTAGCCTCTAATTTAAACAGTTAAGCTTTTGTTGTCTGGAAAGCAGTTAAACAATTAAGCGTCAATTCTGTGTTCAAGTATTGGCATTTTAATTACCACAATGATAGAAAAATACAAATAAAGCTGGGTACACACAGTAACGATAAAGCCCCGATACCGATATTCTGAAATGAAGGTACTGTTTATAGAGGAGTCTAGTCCCGAGCGTTCTCCCTATAATGTTCTTGCAGATCCTGTCTGTCATCTTTCACTGATCTGTACTGTGTGTACCCAGCTTAAGAGGTGCTAACAATGTACCAACCTCATCTATTGCAATTGCAAAATATTGCAGAGTTGATATGACTTCTTCATCGCCTTTACCAAGTGCAAAGTTCTGAAATACAGAAGACAATGACAGGGATTCCATTTCTAACATTGTAATATAGTGTAATATGTGTGTGTGTGTGTGTGTGTGTGTTTAAGCATCTTTACCATCAACAATTGTGCATCTTGGAGTAGGATGTGGCTACAAACAACAAATTCTTACCAACTGCATATGATTTAAAATATTTATTACTAGATTGTAAGGTCTATGGGGCAGGTATCTCTCACCTCACGCCCCAGGGTTCAAGCATAATGGAGAATGTACCTGTTTTTCATATGCAAGAAGCTGTCGGGAGAGTTGCTGGGATGCCAAACGCATTTCATTCTTTAAAGAGATTAGAAATGTATTAAAGATTTTAAAGAAACATTATCATAAAGTACATTTGTAACAATATATGGAAATACACAAGCGCTATAAGAAGCACTAAACATTAATAATTCACTGACAGCAGGCACAGGTAAATATGTTTAATATGTGAGTACCACCATTTTACTTCCCTCAAATTGTAGTTTCAGATAATATAAAGTTATTTTAGGGAATAATGTGATCCTTTAAAAACTTTCAGGGTTATTCAATAAAAGTTCTTATCGTTAAAAATTGTGCTAATTTTGCCCCAACCAATCAGATGTTAGCTTTAATATGTTAAATAATATCTGAATAGTTGGGGCAAAATTAGCACCAGATAAGAACTTTTATAGAATCTCCCTGTTTGTTCTCCTATAAATAAATTTTTACCCTATGTGTGGCAAAACAAAGTTAAAGGGTATCTCCACTGATGAAAAACACTTTTTTTTTTTTTTTTTAAAAATATGAAAGTACACCTTCCCCCAAGCCTCCTCGTACCTTTTTTCTGCCAAAAATCTCCTCTGTTCCTATGCAGGAGCCTGGGGAAGTTCTGCCCGTTTCTGGGGGTGTGTCTCCTCCTGTGCTGTGCAGGCCGTCAATCTATGTGCATCATCACATGCATATTCACGATTTCTGCCACACCCACCTGAAACCTCCAATTGCAGTTTGTGGCACTCCACTCCCAGCATCCCCTCTGAACCCATCTTGTGTCTCTTACCCCCATCACATTGCAGCTTTTGTCACTCCACTCCCAGCATCCCCTCTGAACCCATCTTGTGTCTCTCACCCAAATCACATTGCAGCTTGTGGCACTCCACTCCCATCATCCTCTCTGCAACTCATCTTGTGGCTATAAAGTTTTGTGGCTTGAAATCACTTACCTCGGTGTTGTATCAATTCAGGAGCTGCCCTCGCCACTACCAGAGAGCAGAAGAGGAGGAGCTGGGAGTCCTGGCATGGCTGAACCCCACACACCCGGCCACCATGCCCTCTAGTTTCCCCCTCGAATTTGGGCTGTGTATTCAGGACGCAGTGCCCCATGTCTATATAGGGAATGGGGCCTCTCCTCTTGTGCTGTTATTTCCGAACTTCGCTCTGTCCGTTTCTGCCTGCATGCAAACAAGCACAGGCATTGGAGTTGCAGCCATGGGAACGTAATGCTTAAGTTCCCATTGGCTGATGGAAGATGGAGCAGGGGCAAATTATCCCGACTACGGAAGGACGAATGTGCGCATGTGCGAACCAGTGCACGCGCGTCGGGAGGTTATGAAGCAGGCGGGCACGAAAAGGACGAGGATAGGATTCCTGGATTGTGTACAGGCATCAGAAGCTTTAGATCTTCGGCTGTATTGCACTGAGGTGGCTGTAATTCTGGGTATGTGTAGAACTTAACTTACACTGCTATTGGAAGCTATATTGTATTTTTCAGTGGAGATACCCTTTAAAACCACAACATTCAAATACTAGTAGTCTTATTTATAAAGCTAAAATGAAAGCTTAAAAACTATACAAAGTGATAAGAACAAGACAGCGTCTTTACATTTATTAATCTCAGGACTAAATACATGGTAAAAAAAACTTCAGGAAAGGCAATAGGCATTCCAGCAGTGGGCTGGTATCTCCTCTAAGTTAAATTTTGATAGTCTTTACCGACATGTTTGATTGCTTGGACAGAAGTATTTCTACTACAAATTGGTCTACCTGGCAACATTGACAAGAATGCAACCAAGTGGGGGTGTCAGTCTAGAAAAATTAATCAAGGTAAATAGTTGTGGCCTTCCGTACTGGGGTTACATTGTTTTTCCCTTTTATGATCATAATTTTGTAAGTCAAATTGTTTTTACTGTATGTACTAGCACATAAACTAACATATTATATAGGCCCATACATACTGTATGCACATCTCTTTTGTTTGCATTGATGTTTTGTTTGGATGAGTACCACTTTATGTAAATGTAATTTTGCTTAAGGAGTGCTCTAACAGCCCCCGTTTTGTGTATAAGATATAGTTAAATGTTTGCCTGACCTTTACGACACAATACTGCATGTCAGCAATGGGCGTAACCTTTTCTTTTTTGGCAAGGACATTCATACAAAACAATTAAACATTTCAAAATCCATAATGTGTTACTGTTATGCAACTTATCCACATTCCAAACAGCATACAGTGTATATAATGAGGACACAATTACTCCTTAACAATGGCCACACACACACCCCCCAAATTATATTTTATACTCTGATGAGAAGTTATTCAGCCCGTTCCTTGCATGCAGTCTCCAGGCTTTTATGAACCTGAGGAAGAGCTTAGATAGTGTCATGGTTCTACATCCCTGCCCAAGTAAATAGCAAACACTGCTTGTGTGAAATGAACAATTTACTAAGAACTACAAGCATTGCCATGTATTCAGATTCAAGTGTATAGTGGATCATATTAAATTAAATTTTAAGCGGGCTTTTTATGTAGCAATATTATCAGTCGATCGACCCAATAATATTCAATATGATTGTAAAAAAGTTTCCCCCTATGTCCAGAGGCAGGTTTGCTTGATCTGATCTGGTCATGGTTAAACATACACTCAACCTGCGTTAACGAAGATAATTTTTCAGAGTGCTCCAGATGTTCTGCCACTAGTGAAATGCTACATGACGTGTTTACTAGGAGAGACTGCTGGTAACAGCCGCATGCCATCAGGGTGAAACTAGGCTAAGGTATTATAACAAGATATGGACCAACACGTGATAACATGTATGAACTCCTTAAAAGCTGTTAGCATACTAATTCCCATGTTAATATTTGGTACATTGCTTGCGCCTTTAATATTCAAAACATTTTCTATAACTTCTGCACTCACTGCAAACCTTAAATCCATGCAATCTTTGCCAATGTCAGAGGAGCAGCAGGCATTAATAAATGCAGTGTGTGTCATAGCTGACAGCTTTCCCATTCCTTCCCTAGTCAGATGACCAGAAACAGAGGAGGGGTGAACTGGGGGAAAAACCATTCAGCTGTAATAAGGGTTGCATATTTGATAGCTCCCTGCTTCTTATATTGCAAAAGAGGAGGTAACATGTATAGGCAAATATACAATGAGATGCAATTAATGCAAGCCACATTACTTACCTGGCAAAGATCCCGTGCGCAATAATCCCTTTGCTTAATTTACAGGATTGCAGTAAATTGCATTGCCTAACACTCCATTGAAGAGAGGTTAAATTTTGCACTAAACTTATCATTTTGCTTACTTCATCAGGTGCCCCGTGCCTAAGTTAACAAGGAAGCTCTCACTACTTCAGTATTAAGCCCATGCTAACCAGATAATACATCAAATAGTGTGGAGTTTACACTAATTTGGCTGGTTAACCTGAATGTAGCCTACATACCATCTGACTTATTTCTACCAAGCATAACTGGTTTGAATATGAACCAACGATGACTAATGCTGATGTTTAAAGGGCATGTCCACCCCCAAAACTATAATCCCCCCCAGTAATGGCCCCATCATGTAGTGTAATAAAATCCTTACCTCATATCCCAGCTCCATATGGTTCTCCTGTAGTCCCCCCTAAAGTCCCAAAAACTGCCCACCAGGAGGATAGCAGAGTCCATATAGGACTCTGCCTCCTATCTGGCCTCCGGGAGAAGTTTGGCATGCTTTACTGCAGCCCTTCTCCCCCTCCCACCCCATCCCTCTCCCTCCCGTTTTGTGGTCCCTCCCCCTAGCATAAAATCCTTTCCATATAATATTCCCCCTGTCCCCCCAGCCCCAACCGCTATATTTTTATTATTAGAAAGTGCCCCAAACATTACTTACCTTCCCTCTTTCCTCCGCCGCACTGAACTCCCGGCAGACGCGTCCGTGATTGGCTGCCGCTCAGCCAATCACAGACGCGACTGCCGGTCCCGCCCCTCTGCTTGCATTTTCTCGCAAGCAGAGGGCCTGGCAGTGCGGCGGAGGAAAGAGGGAAGGTAAGTAAAGTTTGGGGCACTTTCTAATAATAAAAATATAGCGGTTGGGGCTGGGGGAACAGGGGGAATATTATATAAACAAAATTTTGGAAGGGTGGACATGCCCTTTAACTAAGAAAAACTTGTGGAACTTGTATACTAAGGAACATTTTTCAAAGACTGGCCAACGTTTATAACATGCTGTCCTTTTAGAATTCTATTTAGATAAAATATCACTTACCTGGATTCATGTAGCCTAGTACATGCACTTGATAGGAAAACAATGTTAGTTGATATATCAAAAACAATTAACATTATGAAAAACTGGTTTTACACAAGAACTCACCTGTGCTCCATATACTCGCTGCATTGTCTGAAGTAGCTGATTTGTGTAGTCGGTCAGGGTTCCAGCATCTTCCTCAAAAACACTGAGTAAGGACCGTGTCTAAATATTTCAATATATAATAAATGAGTAATTGAATTGGTACAACTGATTATGTGGTCCATGTCATCATGAATAATCCACTTTGCTTTTTGCATTACTTACAATAACTAAGCATTTTTATCCTGCTCCCAACATTTCCTCTGGTATCAAATACTACAATATACCTACAATAGAGTTCAACCCTATTCTTCTCCCCTTGGTTCTTTAAGGCTGGGTACACACGGATGGCAAAACTAAGATGCGGCCCCTATCCATGCTTCATCCACAGTGGTTTTCTGGGAGGAGGATGTATCTGTCATTATATAGTAAAATAATAAGATGGGGCTTTCATAGTGGTTACATCCCTGTATATGCCCTAATGTGAGTCAACTTTGTTTTCAGGGATGTGGATTAAGGGAAGACATGTTCCACACTTGGTGGATATGCCCTATCGCACATGGATACTGGAGCAACAAAAGTTATGCTGAAGTCATACCGTTGAAACATAGTCAAAGTGGGTATAAGACACATATGTATCCCATTAACCAGAGAGGATCAAGGACCCAGGCTGATGGAAGGAAATGGGCTGGATTTTTAGTGGAGGGAGGTGATCCCTCCCCATTATCCTATACCAACTCAGGAATTACACATAATTCAGGACAAGGGAAAGTAAATGACATTGGATGGGAGGAGAAAAGAGCTCCTTTTCCCATATTATGCTTGTTAAAGATGTATTTGTCTACTTGTTATACGATGTGAAAGATTTTTGCACAGTTATCGTATATGAATGTTTATTGAGTGTTTTACATTGCTGTTATTAAATAAAGATGGAGAACTACAGGTAGGAAAACAGTGTCATTTTTGAAAGATGTTAATAAATTGCTTAAGATCCTCATTAGATGGAGAATCACATGAACTAAACTAAATCCATGCATATTAATGTTAAACAATACAGAAACTTCATAGAGACACAAATATTTATTATATGAGAGTGACTGCAAGGAATGCTGTTTCCTATTATCTTTTTTGACCTCTTCAAATTAAAGGATATTGCTAATCATACACAAATTAAATCTAACCTAAAATGCCAGTGGATTATTATTAATATTATTGTGAATTTATATAGCATTCACATTCACATTCGGCCCTGCCCCAAAGAGCTTACAATCTAAGCACATTTATTTGACACGTACAATCTATCTGGATGTATTTATGATTGTGGGGGAAACCGGAGTGCCCAGAGGAAACCCACACAAGCACAGGGAGAACATACAAACTCCTTGCAGATGTGTCCAAGGGTGGATTTGAACTCAGGACTTCAGCACTGCAAGGCCACTTACCGACATAAGAACCAATGATTGACTGCTGTTTCACCTGCTTCCTCCTCTGCAAATGCTCAATTCTATAAAAAGCTCACTGAGCAGAGGTAGGAGGCAGATACCTTTGCCAGAAAGGAATAGAACTTATCATCAAATATATGGTTACAAATGCATATAATAGAATAGTAAAAATAGCAGTTGGTGTTAAGACAGATACTGAAAAGTCACCCATTGTTGGTTTAAGGGTAGACATGTCCTTTAACGATTGAACCAGGAGATTTTGAGAACTTTATATCCTGGTCTTTTTCATGACAACTGTGCACTCTGGCATAAAATGTATTGATGAACAATCAATATCAAGCCTGGAACAAATAGTACAATTTCTTATCCATCATTCAGGCCAACAGACTATTGACTGATTGGTAATCTGCCAGTTGGAAAAAATAGGTGACAACATTCACATTCCGGCACTATACCGCAACCCAAAGACATGTCTGATCGAACTCTCCTCCTATTTGGGAGTAAGAATTAATGAGATCTGTAGGTCGCACCAAAAAAATCCTGCCGATATTTCAAACCAATTTTGACTAACTTGATTAAATCTTCAGTTTGATTCTTGTGCAGTAAAATAGTATATATTTACTTTAAGCAACTGCAGTTTTTAATGCTGCACCTATAATTAAAACATGGCTTCAATCTAAAAGCTGAATCATATACTACAGATCTTTAAAAGGGTTTAATGCCATCACATGTTCTTTCCCACCATTTTTTCATCTTTGCTATTAAAAAGTCACAGGATCGAATGCAGATTCCTGAAGAATAATGAACATGTGGCGTTTCTGGCAAGGTCTCAGCGTACTTGGCTAAAACTTCTTAGAAATGTGCCTATTCATCACATGATTCTGAATCATCTGGCATTTTAGTCATCAAGTTTTAAAGAAATCCTCTTATTTGAAAAGGAAAATGTACATTTAACTGCAATCTGCTTTTAAGAAAATTAAGGTTTTTAATACAAGTCATTGGCCAATGTGTACACAGGCTTAAAGCTAATGATTTCATCTTTTTAAACAAAAAAGGCACAAACAGACTAAACATTCAAATCTCTTTTTTTCAAACTAAAGCTAGGTACACACTGTGCAATCTTTCCTCCTGACCAATTCCGACCATTCGGCCAGGAGGAAGGACTGTCGGTCGCGGCAAAAGCAGCCATAGAGGACCACACGATCGGTTGTGATTATCCAACCTGTCTGATCGTTCACTAGTCAGATTTAGACAAACAAACGGCCGGCGATTGGTCGAGGACGCAAAAAGCCGCCATACAATAATTTGGCCCGACCGACCGAAACATTGAAATGTCTGTCGGTCCTGCATCGTGTGTACCTAGCTTTAGGCTGGGTTCACACATGGTCGATAAAATGCAAATCCTTTCAGATCCAATAGGAAAAAATGTCCAATCCTGTGGCAGGCAAACCACAGCTACAGGATTGGTCAAACAGGAACAACATATTCTATCACACCTATACAGCAGCCATTTGCACGGCCATCTGAATGATCTATCTATACAAAGTATAGGGAGATAGTATCAAATGTAACATCCTGAGCACATTGTATATGAAATAAATATCACATTTTTTGACACTGGCCTTTTATCTGCTCAATTGATAATGACATTACGATGGACTTTCCCACACCTGCCCATTAAATAGACTTTGAGTCAATTGTCCAATTACATTTGAGCCCCTGAAATGATGGAATGTTTAAAAAATGCTTTAATTGCCTCACATTTTTTGCCTTTTTACGCAATCATTTTTTGTGAACTGCATCTAAAGCTGGGTACACACAGGAAAGATTTTTGAAATCTTTCTGCAAGATGACTCCACTATAGGGAGTCTGCTGCAGTCAAGAGAAATTTTCCCTCTTTCCCGAACGCCCGCTCGGCCAGAAAGCTCCGACGAATTCGACGGTATAGGGGCTTTATTGGTACTGTGTGTACCTAGCTTAAATTGTTTCATTTAAAATTCATTGTGGTTATGTACAGAACCAAAATTCGAAAAAATTTTACTCGCAATTGGGTAGGATCCCAGGATCAACCAGAACTGTCAGGGTTATTCAATAAAAGTTCTTATCGTTTAAAATGATGCTAATTTTGCCCCAACCAATCAGATGTTAGTTTTCAAATGTTAAATAAGATCTGATTGTTTGGTTCTAAATTAGCACAATTTTAAACGATAATAACTTTTATTGAATCTCCCTGTATATGTATTAACATTATACCAGTAATTCTCAATATATTTTATTTTTAGAAACTTATCCATCTCACTTTTAATGAACTTGCCATTACCACATCTGCTGGAAGACAGTTCCACAGTTTCTGTGTTCCAACTGTAAAGAAACCTTTCCTAAACTGAAGGTTTCTTTACAGAAATATTAAATATTAAAGTATGTTCACATGTCCTCTGTTACCTCACGTGACATGAACCAGAGATTTTATTCAATGGTCCATTAACATATTTGTATAAACTGATTATATCCCCCTGCAATTGATGCTTCGTCAATGTAAACATCCCTAACATCCCTAACTTGTCTAATCTCCCTGCATTAGTTGCCCTTCTCTGACCTGCTTCCATTTTCAAGGTGTCCCTTTTGTATATGGGATTCCAAAACTGCACCACATATTCCAAATGAGGCCTTACCAGTGCCTTGTAAATAGGGAGAATAATATTTTTTACCTTGAATTTATTCCCTTCTTTAAACAAGACAATATCTTACTAGCTCTAGCTGTTGCTGTCTGGCATTGTTTGCTACAGCTAAGCCTTTTATCTACTAAAACCCCCAAAATACTTTTGCCGCAACAACATTCCTTCTTCCTGGCCGACTGGTTGCAAGTGTAAATTGGTCGGGACAAAGGATCCCAACGTGTGTACCCAGACTAACATTTATCAACATTGAATCTCATCTGCCATTCTGCTGCCCATTTTGATTATCTATCTAGTACTGCTTGCAGCAATTGCACATCCACTGGACTGGCACTATACAGAGTGACCAATGAGTACACACTGGGTGATGACAATCTCAAAACATAAAGCAATGAGAACTGACACCAACCACATGTTTCACAATCAGAACACTAAATAGTGAAACTAAACAAGGTGACACCTGCCAATATTATGATACTGCCATACCCAGCACACTAAACAAAAACAACACAGGCTGGCAGTACAGAGCTACAGGATTGTGCACAGTACCCCCATAGAAATACATTGGAAAGTTACAAATTATTATTTAACAGACACTGTTCTTCTCAGTTCTATCTTCTCTTTGGCCATTTCTGATGGGACTATGTCCCCACCTCACATTTCCTAGAATTCCTGGAAATGAGCAGCGCTAAGAAAATAGTAGAATATCTTCTGCAACACCTGCTGCTAGATTTGACCGAATATCCTAAAACTGGAAGCGTTTTACATGACAGACATTTGCAGATTTTTACACAATGCATGCCATATATATGTACACATCCTTGTGGGATCTCAGTGCACAACATGTTCAAATAAAAGTAACCAGTTAAAATGGTAAGAAGGATTGTATGTAATTAACATGCACGTTTCTTCTGCGGAGTTAAGGTATATCCACCCCCCCAATAAAAATTTTGTATGGTTTAGGAAATGCGAGCCTGAAAACCTCGAACTCACAAGGTGTAAAGGGATGTCCACTTAAAAAAAAACTTTTAATATAATGATCCTTAGGGTTCCCCACCCCCAACCACAATAATATTCTAAAAAAAATTCAGATATTTACTTACAGCCCCTTCGCTCCCGCGACTATCTTCTTTCCTTTCTGCTAACCGGACACTTCAGAGAGGGGCTGGACTGGCAGCCGTGTCTGTGATTGGCTGCCGGTCATCCAATCAAAGACGCGGCTGTGAACATAGGCGCGGGAGCGAGAGGCTGTAAGTTTTTGTTAGTATTATTATGGTAGGCAACCCTAAGGATCATTGTATTAAAAGCATTTCATGCTAGGAGGAAGGGCAGCCAGATGGGATCCGGAGGGAGGGAGGGGGGAAAGGGCTCCCCTGTGCATGTCAGCATCCCTCCTAGAGGCATCACAGAAGGCAGAGACCATTTGACAGGAAGACAGCCACTACTCTCCAGTTTCCTGGACTTTGGACATGGACTAAAGGAGAACCATAAGGAGCAGGATTGTAAGGTAAGGATTTTTTTTAAACTATACAGAGGGGACAGCACTTGGGCAAATTTTAGATTTGAGGGTGAACATGCCCTTTAAATCACTGATAGCTTCCAGTAATTTAAACCTTGCGAGGTCAAGGCTGTCAGGCATTTCCTTTAAGCACCAACTATATTCCGACCACTTAACAATGTTGAGCGGTTTATTGAGAAAAACTAACATAGGGCCAGACAGAAAATTTTCCACCAACCCGATCTTCAGTCCCCATCTCTCCACAGTTTTCAAGGAGAAATCTGTGGAAAGATCAAAGGCTCAAGGTGGGGAACTCCAAGCGGTTCTTTATACAAGGGAATATGGAGGTAAAATAGTTGTGTCATGTCTATCCAATCTCTGTGAGCCTCCTGTAGGACATCAGTAAAATCAGTCCCCAGTTTACACAAATAATCTGACCTTAAATATCTGTTGTATTCAATTAGATCAACTGGACTTGAAATGTAGTTCTTGAAGAATGTTTCGCAGCCAGGTGTTAAGGGGTGATTAGATAGTGGCACCAACTGTCTGCCATGTACAATGCTGTTTTAACACCTTACTCTGGGCATTCCTATAACACCTCTTAGCCACTATCTAATCACACCCTTAACACCTGGCTGTGATATGCTGATTGGGATTTTCCAAGGTACATAATTGCCACAGATTCTTGTACAAGTCATTCTGAATTGAGAAAGCCAGTCGGATGACTAGCGAAACGTCTTCAAGAACTACATTTCAAGTCCAGTTGATCTAATTGAATACAACAGATATACCATGACCTGGATGAATTGGAACCTTCACAAGCAATCTGACCTTAAAGTAGAACGAAAACACAATTAAACTTATAGGGTAAACTGATTAAGCTTTACCTGAATGTAAATCCCGAAAGCTATTTAACCTCCGCGTGACTCTCAATAGTTACACTAACCACTAAATTGGTCAGCGCAAATTTAACCCCTGAATTTATTGTTGTCCCCTACGACAGGAGTTGTACTTTTGAAACATCTGGAGGGCAGCAAGTTCAACATCCCCATCCTACAGGTATTTTTTGGGTTAAATATTAATAAAAAGGCAAATTATATTTTAATAAGCAGTTTCTGAACTAGTCATGAAAAATGAGTTTTAGACCCTAAAACTCAAGGGAGGAAAATGTAATTCTCCCTCTTTACAAAGCATTGGTAAGGCCTCATTTGGAATATGCAGTGCAATTTTGGAATCCTGTGTACAAAAAGGACATCTTTAAAATGGCAAGGGTTCAGAGAAGGGTCAACTAAATTAATAAGGGGATTGGGGGAGCTTGAATATGAAGAGAGACTGGAAAGTTACAATTATTTACGCTGGAGAAAAGGCGCTTGCGTGGGGATATGATTCTGTGTATAAATACATTAACGGGCCATACAATAAACTATCTGGGGCATTGTTCACCAATAGAACATGTCAAGGACACGAGGACACCCCTTAAGACTGAAAGAAAAAAGGTTTAGGCTTCAAGCTCGGAAAGGTTTTTTTCACTGTGAGAACGGTAAGGCTATGGAACTGCCTTCCATGGACGTTGTAATGGCAGGTTCATTGTCAGTTTAAAAAAAAAGCTGGATGAGTTTCTGCAAACAAGGAATGTTGCAAGTTACTGGTATTGATACATAAAGTAGAGTTGATCCAGGGAAATTTCCGATTGCCACTTGGAGTCAGGAAGGAATTTTTTCCCCTTTCATAAATTTGGTGGGTTTTTTTTGCCTTCCTCTGGATCAACAGTTAGGCAGGAAATGAGGATATTGCTAGATGGGTTGGACTGGATGGACGTATGTCTTTATTCAACCTCAAATACTATACTATACTATATACTAATTTAATTTGAATTTTACAAATATTGCACTGTAGTATTAATGGGATACAAGAAGAGTTGCACTGGGAGTAAAAATCCCACATTGTGTAACAATTTGCAGACAGCACAGTTCTCTAGTGAATTATAATTCCACAATTGATCACACACCATACATGATGCCTGTAATACAAACCCTACCAGTAACACAGCTGAATATTATGACTAAAGCCCAATCATAACACTGCTGTCTCCTCCCACTGAGGAGCAATGGGAGTATGGGACAAACTGTGCAGTTTCCAGAGGCCTTCCAGAGCCCTGACACACTGAAGGCCACAGGGCTGTCTGTACACTGATTAACACTATGTAGGGCATGTGCAATCCCACACCATAGCACTCCCTGCATTATTAAAGTGATCAGCGAGTGCAGCTGGGTTACTGCTCCTGATCCAATGTAAAGTAATCCACATCCCATTTATACAGTAATGGGCACTGTTATTACATTGTTACCTACTGCACCCACCAATGGGCACTGTTATTACACATTGTTACCTACTGTACCCACCAATAGGCAGTGTTATTACATTGTTACCTACTGCACCCACCAATGGGCAGTGTTGTTACCTACTGCAACCACCAATGGTTACTGTTATTACATTGTTACCTACTCTACCCACCAATGGGCAGTGTTATTACATTGTTACCTACTGCACCCACCAATGGGCACTGATATTACATTGTTACCTACTGTACCCACCAATGGGCAGTGTTATTACATTTTTACCTACTGCACCCACCAATGGGCAGTTATTACATTGTTACCTACTGCACCCACCAATGGGCCCTGTTATTACATTGTTACCTACTGCACCCACCAATGGGCAGTGTTATTACATTGTTACCAACTACACCCACCAATGGGCAGTGTTATTACATTGTTACCAACTGCACCCACCAATAAGCACTGTTATTACATTGTTACCTACTGCACCCACCAATGGGCAGTGTTATTACATTGTTAACTACTGCACCCACCATTGGGCCTTGTTATTACATTGTTACCTACTGCACCCACCAATGGGCACTGTTATTACATTGTTACCTACTGCACCCAACATTGGGCCCTGTTAGTACATTGTTACCTACTGCACCCACCAATGGGCACTGTTATTACATTGTTACCTACTGCACCCAACATTGGGCCCTGTTAGTACATTGTTACCTACTGCTATCACCAATGGGCACTGTTATTACATTGTTACCTACTGCACCCACCAATGGGCATTGTTATTACATCGCTACCTACTACACCCAGTGGCCATCCTATCAGGGAGGCTAGGATAGGAATAACAACCATTGGCTGGATAGAAATTCCAATGCCAATTGGGAATAGAAGGAACTGGGCGATGATCGTCCCTCGGACCCCCCCCCCCCCCCCCCCCCCCCCCCGTCCTCACACACAGAATCTAATAAGTGGAGGGGCTGTTCTTACCTGGGGGCTGTCTAGCAAAGCTTCCTCCAACAGCAGCTTGTCCACGGCCGGCATGTTGCTCCTCTGGCGCTTGAAATTAATAAAATTATGTTGAACTCAAGGCAGCAGCAGCTGCGCCCTGACACGTACTGTATTTGTGTTTGCAGCTTTAAGCCGCTAGATGGCAGCCGAGCGTCAACTCCAATGGACCGTCCCACTGAACAATAGGTTTCAACAGGTGAACTTCAAGGGAAGAAGTGACACCCGATCCGTGTCCTTTGCCATAGATCTTTCCTATTGTTCCAATGTTACATGACACCCCATTAACAGATCTAGATTGCTTTACAATGTCTACATTATGCAATAAATCATGTTACAAAGAAAACTCTTTTTGTTGCATTCAAGTTATATAATAAAATACTGTATTTTGCAGAGTGAAAACACTATTAATATTATTCCTGATCCCTATTATTGGTTTGAGATTGCATTGAGTTTTTAGGCGCTACCAATGAGGTGGGAGGTATAGTGGATAATACACCCCCAACTGTAAATTATAAGGATATTAGAAGTCACAGAGGGGTTCTGTGACCATATAAAGGAACGAGGCAGCAGACCAAGTACCTTTTATACAGGGCACAGAACTCTAAGGTGACTTCTAATATCCCCATAATTTACAATTCGGGGTGCATTATTTATTATAACTTACCCCTTTATGGCTTCTAGTTTCCTTCCACTCCTGGAACTGTAAGATTATAATGCTATAATCTTACAGTTCCTCCCATAGAAATCCACTACAGGGGTAGGTTATATAGGATATTAAATATAGGAAAGGTGTATATTTATGTGTGTACTATCTCAATATTACCATTTACATGGCCATCAATAAATGTATATACAGTAAAGTATAGCAGTGACATAGATTACGTACAAGACAAAATATACAAAATTGCTAGTTCATATATATATATGAATTGTAAAACATGGTTGTTGGTTTTTAATATATCATATAATATATATAAATATATATATAATATATAATATATATATATATATATATATGTATAATAATACCAAAAAAAAGTAAGAGGTTCCGGCACCCTTCTTCACACAAAGTTTTTATTAACGTTTTGGTGCTACACAGAGCACCTTCATCATGAAGGTGCTCTGTGTAGCACCGAAACGTTAATAAAAACTTTTCGTGTGAAGAAGGAGTGCCGGAACCTCTTACTTTTTTTTGGTTTATTGTATGTACAGACCTGAGGCATCTGTGTTCCTTAAAGCACCCACCAAATACATATAAAAAGAAAAAAGGAAGACTGAGTGCAGACATCACTATATATATATATATATATATATATATATATATATATATATATATATATATATATATTATAACCACCATGTTTTACAATTCAACCCCCTCCCGGCCAGATCACAAATTTATGTAAGAACTGGATTCTTCCATGTTGCTGCCAGTTCAAGTCTCTGTCCATGTAGTCTTCAAACAGCCTTCTGAGCATGTGCACACTTATTGGCCACGCTCCTGACCAAAGTTTTCATCATCTCTATGCACAGTATTTTCTATACAGATATCCACACTTATATGGAAGCCCCTGCAGTTTTTTTCCAGCCAGCTTATGTTCGCCAAAGAACAGCTGTTCCTAGTGTGAACAAGCCTTTAAGCCCCATAGATTTAAATGTGGATAATTTTACAGTATCAATTATTATAATTTGTTAAAAAATATAGATATTTAGTTTCCAGAGTAATCGCCTAAATTGGTTATTAGAATTCATGTCTCCATAAAAGCTAGGTACACACAGTACCGATAAAGCCCTGATACCGTCGGATCTGACAATATTCGGGGCTTTATCGGTACTGTGTGTATCTAGCTTTCCCAACTGAACGCGCGGCCACCAACCGTTCGGGCCAGCCAAATGGTCGTTCGGGAAAATTTTTCTTGGCTGTTGTAGACTCCCTATAGGGGAGCCAAGGGAAACACACAGTCCCGAACATTCTCCTTATGCTTTGTATATGCTGTGTATATGATGTGCATAGGGAGAACACCCAGGACTGTGTGTATTGTGATTTTTGAAAAATTCATATCCTGTCTGTCTTCTTTCAAAAATGGGCCGAAACGGGCGTTCGTACACATTGTATGTCGCAGGTCGGCACCCACGATCGCACGTGTGTACGAACCTTAAGAAAGACAAGATGATACCAGAAATAAAAAAACTAGAACTTACCAGTTTTTCATTCCTACCAGAGTAATCATAAAAATATATCTAGAGTCAGACTCCTCCTTCCTCAACACTTAGGCTGGGTACCAATGGAGGGACTTTTTGTCCAGGCCGAGCTCTCGCTACAAGTGAGCACACGTCCGGGACAAATGTCCGTCGGTTGCAGCAAATTCGGCCGCAGCTGAATTTGCGAACGATCGATCGTGCGGTCCCATAGGGAACCGCACGATCGATCTGGATTTTCTGACACGTCCAACATGTCGGTCGCGGCCGGCCGCCCCACACCAGGAAATATTTTCGGCCGACCGACCGATTCACGGCACTTTCGGTCAGTTGGCCAAAAATATCTTCTGGTGTATACCCAGCCTTACCACTGTAGAGATCTTTTAATCCCTGCACTTCCTGTTCCGGAGAAACTTTCTTCTGACTAAAAAGGCAAGTGTTTAATTTTACAGTGATATCAGATTGCTGTTGTACAAGGTAAGCTGCATGGCAGAGCAAGGCTTCCACCTAATGGTAAAAACTATAAGTTGCATCTGATTAAATATCAAATGCAGTAACCACTTACTCACACAATATTTGTAAACAAATTGCACTTTCATAAGTTAATTTGGTAAATTAAAAGTAAACTATCATATAATGCCTTCCTATTTAAACAAGATAAATCCTCATTTCTCAGCACTTTGCTTTAGAGGTTGTGGTTTTCCAGAAGATTAACTCCATTGTTGGTAGACTTGCCTGTGATAGAAGTTGAAACAATGTGAAGCTAGATACCTTTTTTAGCAAATCAAAAAAATACAATACGTTTTTTTTTTAGAAGGTGGCCATTCAAAAAAAACTTTAATTTTCCTAATTAAAGGTCCTCGCCTAATATAGGTGTATGAGAAAACAATAAAGATGCCCAGCCGCTCCCAGCACATGTTGTTTTGGCTAGAGAGAAGAAAGTTAAAAGAGTTAAAACCCAAATGCTGCTTTGGAGAATCAAAACTGTCTTACGTACACTGGTATGAGTGGAGGAAGGATTTTTAATTAAATTTGTGTATTCGAATTCTGTCCTACAATTCAAACAATACTACGGAACTTCAAAAAATATTGTAGACTCTATGATTTTATTAAAAAACACTGAAGCAATTTTGTACAGTAAGTCACCTTGACTTGCTTTATTATAGAACTAAGACGCATACTTTAGGTCTAGCTTTCTGGGATGAACCTTTGATAAACAAATATAGCAGGACCTTTAAAGGCCTGTTTATCCCACCAATGAAAAAAATGAATTAGATAAATAAACCCCCAAAAACCACACTACTTACGAAATCTGACAAAATGAAAAAACCTTTTTATATAAAGCAAAATGTTACCACTCTCAAAGATCATTTACAAGGAGTGCATTTGGCAAACTAGAAGAGCCAGGAAGCAGAAAAAGTGGGTGACAGAAACATTGGGAACATTTCAGTTTAGTCTTAAACTTTAGATTTCTCACTACTGCCATTTTGGGGGTGGGTGATTGCATATATGCGGGATTTGTCATTTAAGGGTAGACTTACACTTTAAAGCAAGCTTAGTTTAACAGCGGTACACAAAGCTCTAAAGGATACAGTAAACCTATATGGGCTATGAATGACAGGTTCGTTAAAATTCACTGGTTAATTAAAGCAATGGCAAAAGAAAAACATTGTGTTACAACTATGCACACAAACACTACTCTGGCTTTCTTTGAAGTTGAATAAGGCTATCAAAAAGGTTATTAATCCAAAATAGGGGAGTTGGGATTACCACCTAAATAACAAAAAATGTTGACGTCTAAAGGCTCGTTAAATATATCAATTGCAGGGCCAAACCTGAAACGCATAATAATAGCGAACAGCCATTTGGCCAATGAATCGTTGTGTATGGTGTCGCTCCAAACCTCATTGAAAATTAACCCTCAATCAGTCAACGAGGGCCGATACCGAGTCCAGACACTAACAATCATCACGCATCTTGTTTCGCGGGTCGGCCCGTGATTCAGCAAATGGTACAAGCATTTTGAGTCGATGTGGTTGCTGGAGATAAACTAGTTGAAACTCAAAAATTTGGAAAGAACCCTCTAAGAAACTCCACATAGCACTCACAGATGTCACAGCATCATTTGCATATGAACTAACTCACAATACCATATGATTATGATAAAAGGGAAAATGGTTGCAGCTAGTAGAAAATATAATGTCCTCCCTTAACAGAAAAAATAGTCAGTGTAATTACCAATGCCCCTAACTGATAATTTAAACTTTATTACCTACATTACTAATCCAATATTTGTCCTCATGTCTGGCAGCGTAATCTGGCTCCTCCTTTCTCCCTTCATGCAATCAAACAAGGCTGTGACAGCTGACATCACAACCAATGATTGACTGCTGTTTCACCTTCTGGCTCCTCTGCACATGCTCAAGCTTATAAAAAGCTCATTGAGCCAAAGAGAGACAGGAAACCCTTTTGCCAGAAAGGAATAGAACTTACATCAACATCTTGGTTCCAAATACATGTACTACACTGGTTAAAATAGCAGTTGGGGTTGCAGACTGATAACTGACAAGTCACCAGTTTTTTGTTTTAAGGGCAGACATGTTCTTTAAAGTGACAACATTATAACCACTCAAACAGACCTATACGAATTTACCATTATTAAAGCACTTAGACTATTTAATATGAAGAACAGTCCCCAAAAGTCCATAGAAGTTTCAATACTAGATGGAAGACCCAACGGGGGGGCTGGAGTTAGATAACACTTCTTATTTTGTGAACCATTATATTCCATAATCCAAACATTATATGTAATAATGAAGCTATCACAAGTGTTAAGAATGTGGCAGTTCAATGTGTGGAGCAACTCCACTATGCTGGCAGTGCATAGTGCAAATGTGACCAATAATCACTGCCAACTTTTATGCTATATCACAAAACTTCTTCAATGAGAAGTTTAAAGGAGATAGTTCACTCTCAAAGTGAACTATTCCTTAAAGGGGAATTCGTCTCCAAACAAAATTTTAAATGAAAGCCAGTTTCATACCTTTAAACGAGCCATCAACCACCTCTCTACGGCTGCCACAGCCCATAGATATAAAGAAATTAATAACTAGAAAGTTAATAGGTGGGAGGCTGACATGTGACTTACTGAGGCTTCTCCTGCCACAGCCCTAGACTCCTCAGTGTGTGAGGGAGACAGGAAGTCCTTCCTTCTCTTCTGCTGTAAGGACCCTGCCAGCTGCAGAGAGATAAGGGAATCTACAGCCCTTCTCTCTCACTTTGTGAAAACAGCCTTTTCAGCAGAGTTCTCACGCGGGGGGGGGGTATGGGGGGGTCAGAGTGGCCCACAGCACCTGTGAGCGGGTGGGTCTTAGGCACCCGTGAGTGGGCGGGGCCACATTGGTCTGTAAGGGAATGGGCCATGGGTGGCCTGCAACTGGAGGGACCATGGGGTCCATGAGTGGGAGGGACCAGGGGGATCAAAGGGGAGGAGACACAGGGCAGATTTGAGACAGGTTTCAGAGCAGGAAGCAGGAAGTGCAGGGGACTGGTGATGATGCTGCTGTATATCACACCAAAAATGTAAATATCTCAAAACTATGCAAAATAAACAATGGAAATAAATTGCAATTCTATCAATTTACCAAGTCATTTTTGGACCACAGTTCCTCTTTAATATATGATTGAAGCCCGGGAGGTTAAGGAGCATGCCTTACCTCCCGATTTCAATCAAATTGCAGGGTCCGGGAACGAAGATAGATACCAAAGATCTTACCTTTTACGCGTCAACGCGCCCAGCTGGAATCTCGAACGCTTCACTCTAATGTACAGCATTAGCAGGAGAGTACCTTTTATACAGGACATGGACTCGAAGATGATTCTAATATCCCTTTAATTTACAGTTTGGGTGCATTATTTATTATAACCTACCACTTTGTGGCCTTCGGTTTCCTTCTCCTGGAAGTGTAAGATTATAAGGCTATAATCTACAGTTCTCTAATAGAAATCCACTACAGGGGTATGTTATATACAAAATAATGCTGAGTGCTATATGAAGTTTATTAGAGGTTCTTCAGTATCAAAATTACCTGCAGGCAGTAATTGAACAGTAATTGTAGTGCTTAAAGGGTATGTCCAACCTTAAATCATAATTAATATAGGCTTCCCCCTGGTCCCCAGCCCCACCGCATTATTTTTTATTTTAAGAAAGCTCCCCAACTCTTACTTACTCCCCTCTTCCTCCGCCGCGCTCCGGCCCTTGCTTGCGAGAAATGCAAGCAGGGGGCGGGACCGGCAGCGCGTCTGTTATTGGCTGAGCTGCAGCCAATCAAGGACGCGGTGCCGGCAGCTACTTCAGCGGAGGAAAGAGGAGAGGTAAGTAAGAGTTGGGGAGCTTCGTAAAATAAAAATGATTGCGGTTGGGGCTGGGGACCAGTGGGAAGCCTATACTAAAAGGTTTAAATGCTAGGGGAGGGAACGGATGGAGACGGGAGGGAGAGGGAGGGAGAGGGAGGGAGGGGAGGGGGAGGGAGGGGGAGAAGGGCTGCAGTACGCATGGCAAAAATCTAACCTGAGGCCAGGTAGGAGGCAGAGTCCTATATGACCTTGCCGCCTCCTGGTGGCAGTTTTGGGATTGGGGGGGGACTACAGAGAAAACCTATGGAGCTGGGATGTTAGGTAAGGATTTTAAACTACACTACAGGTGGGGCAGTATTGGGGGATTATAGTTTTGGGGGTGGACATGCCCTTTAATACATTCTTCATTAAAAATATATTAAAGATAAAATCACCCTCCAAATTTCAAAACTTCAACGATCAAAGCTGAGAGATGGAGACTAATCTGTTTGTGCAGCAAATATTCCCCCCCTCCTCTACCTCTAAAAAGGTTTCTGCTACTCTCCAACCGATATGAGCTTGCACACGCTCAGAGAAGTAGCTAGGGAAATAGCATTCAGTCAATGACTGTGATATCAACTGTCAAATCCATGACTGACAGTGGCTAACTGGAAGGACCCGGAAGCAGGAACAGAGGAAAGGGGAGTAATTTACATAATTGTTAAAGCTAACATCTGATTGGTTGGGGCAAAATTAGCACCATTTTAACGATAAGAACTTTTAAAAAAGGAAGGGAAGAGGCAAAAGCAAATGCGATATGAGCGTAGATAAGGGGCAGATGAACGCAGGCATTCAAACCTCCAATTTGGTACATAGTCAGAATAGGGAAGGGAACAAAGGATTCCCATACCTGAGCCAGATGAAAGAAAGAGGGACGGAGCAAGCGTTTTGGTGGGAAAAAAGGGGGGGGGTTTTGGGTTATAAGGTGACTGTAAAAAAAAAAAAATCAGAACTAACCCTTTCTTTTGTTTTTGCAGTTACAACAAGATACGCAGTTGCAGTTATGAGCAGAACAGTCTTATGGAATACAGCAGGCCCCAGGAGCAGCAGTTCAGTTGTGATCATCCTTTAGGAGGATTTTTTTAAAAACAAGGAGATATGCCAGTATTCAACTATGGGAAAAGGTAGGGTGGCAGCCCACTTATTACTGTTTCAGTCAAAAATCATTATAGGCAGACAATCAACTACTATTCTAATCTGTAGATGGCCAGCCTAATTATTAAAAGTATTTAGACATATAATTGTGATGGATTCGGGATATATAGACCTCAATGTCAATGTTCATTAAGTTAACCACGGGTAAAAAAAGTTAATATGGAATAAAAAGATATAATCTGGGTAACTCCAGCAGTGCTGAAATAATCCAATATCATGGCATAATGTTAAGATGGCAGGTACGATGTAAGCTATAAAGTGAAAAATATAAAGTTATAAATTGGATTATCCAAAATATTGCCTACGCAAATATAATATAATATATCATTATTGCTGCAATATATGATATTTTACCTACTTCATTATAATGTAATATAATTACCTATTGCAATATATAGTGTAAATGTCATTGCCTACTGAAGTATATAATTGATAATATATATATTACCCTACTGCCAAATATTAGTGTATGCCCTACTGCGTATATAATGTGAGTATATGCCTATGCATATATAATATATCATTACCTACTGCAAAATATATACCTATTGCAATATTTAGAAATCCTCATTGTAGAATCCAAATATATCTTTGTCTGAATAGGCATTAGATTTAAGTGATATCAAATTGTGTATTTCAAGGGTTTAGATTGGCTGTGACTACATGCAAGAAATGTTAGCATGAAAACTGCACTGTTGTTTGGGGAAATATTGTGCATCTTTAAATTATACTGTCTGTGGTTAATTCACAAAGAGATCCAGACGGGTGAGACTGATTTAGTGTCACTAAAAGTCATTTAGTGACATTAAAGTCTGCATTGTCATTGTTGTAACTATTATGAGGGGTAGCAGGGGGAAGTGAGAAAGTTTTTGAATGCTGTCTGGCACTTATAATATGATTAGGGGACATGTTTAGCTTTGAATGGAGGAGGAGTGACCTAGTCATATAACCTTTTCATACATATATACATTTTAAAATTCACTAATAAAATAAACATCTTCAGTAATAGTGTTTGTGCATATTACATTGCATATTACAATCCACATAATATCACACATACATATCTAACCATCACTACCCATTATAATTACCTCTGATTATTATGTCCAAACATCTTGAATGCCACCCCACTTGGCATTCAAGATGTTTTGGAAAACTACAAACTCCCAGCATGCTTATTAGCGGGAGTTGTAGTTTCCAAACATCTTGAATGCCAAGTGAGGGTTGCATTCAAGATGTGTTGGAAACTACAACTCCCAGCATGCTTTATAGAGGGGGAGTGTAGTTTCCAACATCTTGAATGCCACCCTCACTGGCATTCAAGATGTTTGGAAAATACAACTCCCAGCTAATAAAGCATGTGGGAGTTGTAGTTTCCAAAACATCTTGATGCCCCCCCTCACCCTCCACCCAGTTTGTAACATGTGGGCTCTTTCATCCAGGATCTGTGGGCTCTCCTAAATCCAAGGGCTTCCTGGGACTGTGTGCTGGTAAGGCCTCTCCATTCCGGCAGCAGCGTCCTCTACATTTCGGCAGCAGCGTCCTCTCATTCCGGCAGCACACGATCAGTCATGTACTGGGCGCCGGTCTGATCACTAATTGGCGGGGAGCGGCAGTGATGTCGGCCGGCGCGCAAGACATGGGACTGATCGTGCGGCTGCCGGAAGGAGAGGACGCTGCTGCCGAATGGAGAGGATGAGATCTTCAATGGTGAGTTGACTCGAGTATAAACCGTCCGAGTTTTCAGGCTGATTTTACAGACTGAAAAACTCGTTTATACCGAGTTAAGTATATATGGTATTTTGAGAAGTTTAGCAGTTTTTTACATGGTAGTTTTGCATAAGGCGGGTCTTTCATCATTGGCACACTTTAGATGAGTTTTTGTTTGTTGGGTCGATCTGTTGTAGGCAAGCTGTTAAGATGTAAGAAGTTCATAGCGGCTTAGGGGTCCCCATGCCCATGAAAAGACAGTTTACGGGTTATTTAAATTTTGGCATTGAATTAGACTCAAGAGGTTAGGAGATTGGTACGAAGGAAGGTGGCCACAGCTGTGGAAAGATAATCATTCATTAAAGGACAACTAAAGCACAGAACAGCACTGAACAGAAGGCAGAACACCTTGATATAAAACCAGTAGTAATCTGTGTTTGACTCTCATTTTGATATGGCGCTGGGAATGTATCTAAGTAACATATGGTTTGTGCTTTACTTCTCAGCATTCTAGTATCACACAGTTTGGTCAACGGCATTATGTTCTGCACATGCTCTGTCCTTACTATGGCAAAAACTTGTTACACGTTAGTCACAATAATCCTAGCCAATCCTCTACAGGACAGATTAAAGCATGGAAGCATGTGACTGAGGTCAGGAGGTGTGGTCTGACACTGCACATAACACACAGAACTTCATCCAGTCTTACCAGGGCTTACATTTACTTAATTCACCAAATGGTATTGTTATAGCTTATTGGGGTTATAGGGGGGGTGTTTTCAGATTCTGGAGTATAAAAAAAAAAAAAAATGGGTTTTAGTTCTCCTTAAGTGGTATTTTTCCAATAGTAGTAGCGCTAGATATGTAAGCTGATGGTTGGCAACCAAGCGGTGTACATTTTGTAGATAGACAAATGAGTGTGGTGTATGCTATAAATAACTTTCATCACCATGTCTTCCGGTGATATGCTACGATAAACTTGAGAAAGTAGATTTAAAGTGTATGCAGTATATATATTCAGTTTAAGCGAAGATGTTTCAGGGATGTTTAAATGAGTGGCTAAGGGCCTAAGTGGGGACACATGGGATGCCTAGTAGGCATGGGAAACGAGTTTGCTGAAAAATCATCTAGGACCCTATATTATATCTGTTGAACAGTATGAGGATGGGGGGGGGGGATCCAGGGTAAAAAGCAGGTACCGATTAAAAAAATCAAGAGGAAGAGGTAAGTGGATGTATCTGCCCAAAAATCATAGGTCAGTTTGCCCAGTTAGAGTGATAAGAAGGTCCTTTCCCTTTGACCAGTTCGGTAGGCTCATGTTGGATGCACAGGGATCTAACAGCATTACTAAATTGCAATTAGATCAATATTAAAGGGCCCTAAGGTGTGGCAAGTTTGACAGTAGTAGTTATGGTAACATATTTTAGTATTGGGCGGCGACTGTGGCAGTCAGGGATAGTCAGTTGGGAAATAAAATCGTTGGATGGAAATTATATAAGACTCCCTGTTTCTAATGTAAATTCGGTTCCAAAAAAAAAAAAAAATAATAAATATATGATAGTGGGTAAGTTAATGAAGTGTGAAGAAAATGGGGCCAGCCAGTCAATTGATTGTCTGTGATGATGGGGGATTTGATTGGTGGTGGAGAAATTCTTGATTATTGCTAGGCATGCAATTGCCCAGCATTTGGCTAGATACAAATTTATTGGAGGAACCATAAAATTGTATTGTCATATATAACTCCAAGATTAGTTGGAGGGGGCAAGGTCTCCAGCAGCAATAAATAAAGTGAGAAGGTAAGTGAATAAAGCTATGTGCTCGTTTATGGAATCTTTAAAGGGCAAGTCCAGCCCTAAATGAAACATTACATACAGGTAAATCATCCCCCAAAACCTAAACGGTAATAGTTTGAAATTGAAAATATATAAGTCTAACCTGAAATCCTGCACAATGTCCTGTTGCCCCTGTTTTGCTTCCTGGTTCTTCCAGTTTAGAACTGTCAGTTAGGATTTGACAGTTGACATCACAGCCAATGACTGAATGTTAATCCCTATCTGCCTCTTCTGAGCATGCCCAGGTTCAGAACCTGCCTCAGTAAAGGTTTCTAAATGCTCAGTTTCATGAGGCATCCAGAAGCATAGCAGGTATACAGTAATGAATTCAAAGTATGATATATCACATATTTTAAAGAGGCCGTTCTTTCTAAAGATGTTCTTATGAGGGTGGAGTTGGTCTTTTAAAGGGAGGGGTTATTGAACATCCCGATATTGACTTTAAATGTAAAGGGCTGTTCAGACCAGACAGGGGTTATTGTTGATTTGGTGTGGCAATAGTTTTCAGGAATACTTGGAAAAAGTGGCTAGTTGAGGTCATGGCGGCAGGAGTCCCCTCCTTTTGGTGGCGGAATGCGGTCTCCCCCTCCCCCAGACAAGCGGTTAAGAGGTGCCATGGAAATGCAGTATGGGATCCTACCGGCAGCACTGTGCTTTGCGTTCAGGTTTCAAGAAGGTCGGGCAAACCAGAAGGGGACCTGGGGTAGGTACGGACAAAGGGAATCCCTATTGTTAGACCGCCAAAACACCAGCTGATGTGCAGGGGGACTCAGCTGGTGGGAGCGCGAATTATGCCAGCTGATGTGCAGGGGGACTCAGCTGGCAAGGGCAGAGAATGATTGGCAATGTCAACAATTAAGGCCAGCTGATGTGCAGGGGGACTCAGCTGGCAAGGGCGGAAACTGGATTGGAGCTGAACAGGCCAGGTAATACCAATCCATGCCAGCTGATGTGCAGGGGGACTCAGCTGGCAAGGGCGGAAGAAACAGGAAAAAAGGATCGGGGCTGAAAAGGCCAATATACAGATCAATGCCAGCTGATGTGCAGGGGCGATTGGGGCTAATCGAGCCAGGTAATACCAATCAGCCATGGGGGAGGAAGACCGCATTTAGTTTAGAAGGGACTCTGAAATTTGTGTTTTTGTGAATTATGTTGTGTTAATTTAAATAGTGACCTCCCATAATTTTTGCCAAGAAAAAAAAGCTGTGCCGTGTTTTCAAATTTTTAAAGGGCATGTCCACTCCCAAACATAATCCCCCCAACTACTGGCCCCATTATGTAGTGTAGTTTAATCCTTACCTAAATCCCAGCTCAATATGGTTCTCCTGTAGTCCCCCCCCAAAGTCCCAAAATACTGCCCACCAGGAGGATACCAGAGTCCATATAGGACTCGCCTCCACCTGGCCTCCGGGAGAAGTTTGGCATGCATACTGCCAGCCTTCTCCCCTCCTCCCCCTCCCTCCCCCTCCCCCCTTCCCGTCCCCCTAGCTTAAACCATTAATGTATAAGATTCCCCTGGTCTCCCAGCCCCAACCGCTCTATTTATATGTTTAGAAAGCTCCCCAAACTTTACTTACCTCTCCTCTTTCTCCGCCGAAGTGAGCTGCCGGCAGCCGCGTCCGTGATTGGCTCGCCTCAGCCAATCACAGAGCGGGCTGCCGGTCCCGCCCCTCTGCTTGCATTTCTCGCAAGCAGAGGCCGGGAGCGCGGCGGAGGAAAGAGGGGAGGTAAGTAGAGTTTGGGGGGCTTTCTAAACATATAAATAGAGCGGTTGGGGCAGGGCAGGATGGGGAATCTTATATCAAAAAATATATTTAGGGTGGAATACCCTTAAGGTGGATGTCTATCTATGTGGTAATAAAAAAGGTATATCCAAGGTTTATGGTTAGGGAATTTGGTTTTTAAGGTTTAAGGCCCTGGGGGGATCTCTGACCCAAAATTAGCACCATTTTAAACGATAAGAACTTTATTAAATAACCCCTTAGTTTATATTGCTACTTAGGGGGCGATGATGTAGAGTGGCAATTGCTTTATTACATCTTTAGCAATGATGTGTACCAAGGGTAAACGATATGTATTAATACAGGAGATGTGTAATATAAGTCTTATATAAAAGTGAGTGTAAAGCCCACACTATCCAATGTGGAAGACCATATTGTTAGGGCAATGTTTCTGAAACATTTCTAAGTGTGCCTTAAGCTAGGTACACACTAGCGATTTTTCCTCCTGACCGACCGTTCGATACTTTCGAACGGTCGGCCAGGAGGGAAGGAATGTGGTCGCGGCAAAAGCAGCCGCGTCCGATAGTCACCGCGACGATCGGGCGGTCCATAGAGGACCGCACGATCGGACGAGGTTTTCACCCTGTCCGATCGTCCTTCGTCCGATTCGGACGAACGAACGGTCGATCGGACATGGGCACATTCGGATTCGATAATTTCGGTCCGATCGACGATACACTGAATATCGGTTCGATGGACCGAAATATCTAATCGTGTGTACCCAGCTTTAGCCTGGAGACGTTTGAGAGGCACTGTGTTAGGGTATGTATACAGTAAAGCTAGGTACAGATAGAAACAGGTCGGTCAGTGTACATGTATGTATGGATACACAGCCAACTGATCCCCATATTGGGTCCAATTAAATCTGTCCCACACATGTGATCATAATCGATTGAATTGAGTCAGTCTTATATTTACAGAACTGCTTTCCCTTTTCCCCATACTACTGTTTTTTATGGTTAGTAAACCAAATAATACACTTACAAAAATAGATAAGCAATAAATGAAAAAAAAATAAACATTTTGTCACCTAAATGTTAGGTTTTAAGTAGCCTCCAAGAAAAGTAACCTGAAAGTGTTTGGGGGTGGGGTTGATCAACTTGGCATGATAGTTTACTTTTTTTTTTTCATTAAATTTTTATTGTTTTCCATAAAATTCTTAACAAAATACAAATAATTGTATACCACAAAAAAAAAAACAAGTAATAACCAAAAAATACTGTCTCATTGGTATTATTACAATATAAATGGATGCATACATAAACTTTTTGTAACACCACATTCTGAACATCAAATACTTTTATTGCTGTACCTGAATTCGTGCTCTCCTCTCTGGGTGGAAGCCGGTTGTTTCCATTGGCTGCTAATAATGCTCTGCTGCCGAGCAAATATACATGATAAGTGATAGAGCATACTTATTATATCCTAGTAGGGAGGTTAATAGTGCTGTGTAAGGGGATAATAGAAAGGTTTGTGGAAAATTTAGTATGATTAAAAAATTTTCACAATTTTTCCACATTTTTTGTACTCTTTTTTGGTATACAATTTTATTTGTATTTTTGTTAAGAAATTTTATGGAAAATCAATAAAAATTTAATGAAAAAAAAAAAGTAAACTATCATGCCAAGTTGACAACCCCACCCCCAAAACACTTTCAGGTTACTTTTCTTTTGAGGCTACTTAAAACCTCAACATTTAGGTGACAAAAATGTTTATTTTTTTATTCATTTATTGCTTATCTATTTTTGTAAGTGTATATTTGGTTTACTAACCATAAAAAACAGTAGTATGGGGAAAAGGGAAAAGCAGTTCTGTAAATATAAGACTGACTCAATTCAATCGATTATGATCACATGTGTGGGACAGATTTAATTGGACCCAATATGGGGATCAGTTGGCTGTGTATCCATACATACATGTACACTGGACCGACCTGTTTCTATCTGTACCTAGCTTTACTGTATACAATACCCTAACACAGTGCCTCTCAAACGTCTCCAGGCTAAAGCTGGGTACACACGATTAGATATTTCGGTCCGATCGACCGATAGTTCAGTGTATCGGTCGATCGGACCGAAATTATCGAATCCGAATGTGCCCATGTCCGATCGACCGTTCGTCCGAATCGGACGAAAGGACGATCGGACAGGGTGTAAAACCTCGTCCGATCGTGCGGTCCTCTATGGACCGCACGATCGGGATCGCGGTGACTATCGGACGCGGCTGCTTTTGCCGCGACCGACAGTCCTTCCTCCTGGCCGACCGTTCGAAAGTATCGAACGGTCGGTCAGGAGGAAAAATCGCTAGGTGTGTACCTAGCTTAAGGCACACTTAGAAATGTTTCAGAAACATTGCCCTAACAATATGGTCTTCCACATTGGATAGTGTGGGCTTTACACTCACTTTTATGATAAGACTTATTATTACATCTCCCTGATATTAATACATATCGTTTACCCTTGGTACATCATTGCTAAAGATGTAATAAAGCAATTGCCACTCTACATACATCGCCCCCTAAGTAGCAAATATAAAACTAAGGGGGTTATTTAATAAAAGTTCTTATCGTTTAAAATGGTGCTAATTTTGGGTCAGAGATCCCACCAGGGCCTTAAACCTTAAAAAACAACAAATTCCCTAACCATAAACCTTGGATATACCTTTTTTATTACCACATAGATAGACATCCAACCTTAAAGGGTATGTCCACCCTAAAATATATTTTTTGATATAAGATTCCCCATGCCTGCCCTGCCCCAACCGCTCTATTTATATGTTTAGAAAGCCCCCCAAACTCTACTTCCACCTCCCCTCTTTCCTCCGCCGCGCTCCCGGCCCTCTGCTTGCGAGAAATGCAAGCAGAGGGGCGGGACCGGCAGCCGCGTCTGTGATTGGCTGAGCGGCAGCCAATCACGGACGCGCTGCCGCAGCTCACTTCGGCGGAGGAAAGAGGGAGAGTTAAGTAAAGTTTGGGGAGCTTTCTAAACATATAAATAGAGCGGTTGGGGCTGGGAGACCAGGGGAATCTTATACATTAATGGTTTAAGCTAGGGGGAGGGAATCGGGGGAGAGGGAGGGAGGGGGAGGGAGGGGAGAAGGGCTGCAGTTCTCATGCCAAACTTCTCCCGGAGGCCAGGTAGGAGGCAGAGTCCTATATGGACTCTGGTATCCTCCTGGTGGGCAGTATTTGGGACTTTGGGGGGGGACTACAGGAGAACCATATTGAGCTGGGATGTGAGGTAAGGATTAAACTACACTACATAATGGGGCCAGTAGTTGGGGGGATTATAGTTTTGGGAGTGGACATGCCCTTTAAAAATTTGAAAAACACACGGCACAGCTTTTTTTTTCTTGGCAAAAATTATGGGAGGTCACTTTATTAAATTAACACAACATAATTCACAAAAAACACAATTTCAGAGTCCCCTTCTAAACTAAATGCGGTCTTCCTCCCCCATGGCTGATTGGTATTACCTGGCTCGATTAGCCCCAATCGCCCCTGCACATCAGCTGGCATTGATCTGTATTAATTGGCCTTTTCAGCCCCGATCCTTTTTTCCTGTTTTCCGCCCTTGCCAGCTGAGTCCCCCTGCACATCAGCTGGCATGGATTGGTATTACCTGGCCTGTTCAGCTCCAATCCAGTTTTCCGCCCTTGCCAGCTGAGTCCCCCTGCACATCAGCTGGCCTTAATTGTTGACATTGCCAATCATTCTCTGCCCTTGCCAGCTGAGTCCCCCTGCACATCAGCTGGCATAATTCGCGCTCCCACCAGCTGAGTCCCCCTGCACATCAGCTGGTGTTTTGGCGGTCTAGACAATAGGGATTCCCTTTGTCCGTACCTACCCCAGGTGCCCCTTCTGGTTTGCCCCACCTTCTTGAAACCTGAACGCAAAGCACAGTGCTGCCGGTAGGATCCCATACTGCATTTCCATGGCACCTCTTAACCGCTGTCTGGGGGAGGGGGAGACCGCATTCCGCCACCAAAAGGAGGGGACTCCTGCCGCCATGACCTCAACTAGCCACTTTTTCCAAGTATTCCTGAAAACTATTGCCAATCCAAAATCAGACAAATGAACCCCTGTCTGGTCTGAACAGCCCTTTACATTTAAAGTCAATATCGGGATGTTCAATAACCCCTCCCTTTAAAGAAAACATCTTGAATGCCAAGTGAGGGTGGCATTCAAGATGTTTGGACATAATAATCAGAGGTAATTATAAATGGGTAGTGATGGTTAGATTAATGTATGTGTGATATTATGTGGATATGTAATATGCAATGTAATATGCACAAACACTATTACTGAAGATGTTTATTTATATTAGTGAATTTTAAAATGTATATATGTATGAAAAGGTTATATGACTAAGTGTCACTCCTCCTCCATTCAAAGCTAAAACATGTCCCCTAATCCTATTATAAGTGCCAGACAGCATTCAAAAACTTTCTCACTTCCCCCCTGCTACCCTCATAATAGTTACAACAATGACAATGCATGACTTTAATTGTCACTAAAATGACTTTTAGTGACAATTAAATCAAGTCTCACCCGTCTGGATCTCTTTGTGAATTAACCACAGACAGTATAATTTAAAGATAGCACAATATTTCCCCAAACAAACAGTGCAGTTTTCATGCTAACAATTTCTTGCATGTAGTCACAGCCAATCTAAACCCTTGAAATACACAATTCTGATATCACTTAAATCTAATGCCCTATTCAGACAAAGATATATTTGGATTCTACAATGAGGATTTTTCTAAATATTGCAGTAGGTAATATATTTTGCAGTAGGTAATGATATATTATATATTGCAGTAGGCAATATATCACATTATATACGGCAGTAGGCAATACACTATATTTTGCAGTAGGTAATGATATATTATATTATATACTTCAGTAGGCAATGACATATTACACTATATATTGCAATAGGTAATTATATATTACATTATATAATGCAGTAGGTAATATCATATATTGCAGCAGATAATGATATATTATATTATATATTGCAGTAGGCAAATATATTTTGGATAATCCAATTTATAACTTTATATATTTTCACTTTATAGCTTACATCTGTACCTGCCATACTTACAGTATATTGCCATGTATATTGGATATCTTTCAGCACTGCTGGAGTTACCCAGATTATATCTTTTTATTCCATATTAACTGTTTTTACCCGTGTAACTTAATGAACATTGACAGTGAGGTCTATATATCCCGAAATCCATCACAATTATATGTCTATATATTTTAATAATTAGGCTGGCCATCTACAGATTAGAATAGTATTGATTGTCTGCCTATAAATGATTTTGTACTGAAACAGTAATAAGTGGGCTGGCCACCCTACCTTTTCCCATAGTTGAATACTGGCATATCTCCTTGTTTTTAAAAAAAAATCCTCCTAAAGGATGATCACATACTGAACTGCTGCTCCTGGGGCCCTGCTGTATTCAGAATAAGACTGTTCTGTCCATAACTGCAACTGCTGTATCTTGTGTAACTGCAAAAACAAAAGAAAGGTTAGTTCTGATTTTTTCTTTTTTACAGTCACCTTATAAACCCAAAACCCCTCCCCCTTTTTTCCCACCAAAACGCTTGCTCCGTCCTCTTTCTTTCATCTGGCTCAGGTATGGGAATCCTTTGTTCCCTTCCCCTATTCTGACTATTGTACCAAAAATGGAGGTTTGAATGCCTGCGTGATCCTGCCCCTTATCTACGCTCAGTCGCATTTGCCTTTGCCTCTCTCCTTCCCTTTTATTAAAAGTTCCTATCGTTTAAAATGGTGCTAATTTTGCCCCAACCAATCAGATGTTAGCTTTTACAATTATGTAAGATTTACTCCCCTTTCCTCTGTTCCTGCTTCCTGGTCCTTCCAGTTAGCCACTGTCAGTCATGGATTTGACAGTTGATATCACAGTCATTGACTGAATGCTATTTCCCTAGCTGACTTCTCTGAGCGTGTGCAAGCTCATATCGGTTGGAGAGTAGGCAGAAACCTTTTTAGAGGTAGAGGGAAGGGGGGGGAATATTTGCTGCAAAACAGATTAGTCCTCCATCTCTCAGCTTTTGATCGATTGAAGTTTTGAAATTTGGAGGGTGATTTTATCTTTATATATTTTTTAATGAAGAAATGTATTAAAGGGCATGTCCACCCCCAAAACTATAATCCCCCCAACTACTGGCCCCACCATGTAGTGTAGTTTAATCCTTACCTAACATCCCAGCTCCATAGGGTTCTCCTGTAGTCCCCCCCCAAAGTCCCAAAAACTGCCCACCAGGAGGCTAGCAGAGTCCATATAGGACTCTGCCTCCTACCTGGCCTCAGGTAGATTTTTGCCATGCGTACTGCAGCCCTTCTAAGCCCTCCCTCCCTGGGGGGCTTTCTAAAGATAAAAATATAGCGGTTGGGGCTGGGAGCCCTCCCTCCCTCTCCCTCCTCTCCCGATTCCCTCCCCCTAGCATTTAAACCTTTTAGTATAGGCTTCCCACTGTTCCCCCAGCCCCAACCGCATCATTTTATTTTAAGAAAGCTCCCCCAAACTCTTACCTCTACCTCTCCTCTTTCCTCCGCTGAAGTGAGCTGCCGGCAGCCGCGTCCGTGATTGGCTGCAGCTCAGCCAATCACAGACGCGGGCTTCCGGTCCCGCCCCTCTGCTTGCATTTCTCGAAGCAGAGGGCCGGGAGCGCGGCGGAGGAAAGAGGGGAGGTAAGTAAGAGTTTGGGGAGCTTTCTTAAAATAAAAAATAATGCGGTTGGGGCTGGGGGACCAGGGGGAAGCCTATATTAAAAGTATGATTTAAGGGTGGACATACCCTTTAAGCACTACAATTACTGTTCAATTACTGCCTGCAGGTAATTTTTGATACTGAGGAAAGAACCTCTAATAAACTTCATATAGCACTCTCAGCATTATTTGTATATAACATACCCCTGTAGTGGATTTCTATTAGAGGAAGGACTGTAAGATTATAGCCTTATAATCTTACACTTCCAGGAGAAGAAACCAAGACCACAAAGTGGTAGTTTATAATAAATAATCACCCAACTGTAAATTAAAGGGATATATAGAATTCTCTTGAGTTCCATGTCCTGTATAAAAGGTACTCTCATCCTGCTAATGCTGTACAGTAGAGTGAAGCGGTCGAGATTCCAGCTGGGCTGCGGTGGATCGCGTAAAAGGTAGATCTTTGGTATCTTTCGTTCCCGGACCCCTGCAATATTGATTGAGATCGGGAGGTAAGCATGGCTCCTTACCTCCCGGGCTTCAATCATAAATTAAAGAGGAACTGTGGTCCAAAAATGACTTTGGGTAAATTGATAGGAATTGCCATTTATTTCCATGTTTATTTTGCATAGTTTTGAAGATATTTACATTTTTGTGTGTGATATGACAGCAGCATCACCAGGTCCCCTGCACTTCCTGCTTCTCTCTCGGAAACCTGTCAGTCAATCTGCCCTGTGTCTCCTCCCCTTTGCAGCCCCCTGGTCCCTCCCACTCATGGACCCCATGGTCCCTCCAGTTGCAGGCCACCCATGGCCCATTCCCTTACAGACCATGTGGCCCCCGCCCACTCACGGTGCCTAAACCCACCCTCTCACAGGTGCTGTGGGCCACTCTGACCCCCCCATACCCCCCCCCCACACCCCCCGCCGCGTGAGAACTCTCGCCTGAAAAGGCTGTTTTCACAAAGTGAGAGAGAAGGGCTGTAGATTCCCTTATCTTCTCTGCAGCTGCAGGTCCTTCACAGCAGAGAGAAGGAGGGACTTCCTGTCTCCCTCACACACTGAGGGAGTCTGAGGCTGTGCAGGAGAAGCCTCAGTAATGTCACATGTCAGCCTCCCACCTATTAACTTTCTAGTTATTAATTTCTTTATATCTTGGGCTGTGGAGCACGTAGAGAGGTGGTTGATGGCTCGTTTTAAAGGTAGGAACTGTGTCTTTCATTTAAATCAACTTGTTTGGAGACCACAGTTCCCCTTTAAGGAATAGTTTCACTTTGCCGTGCGGCAAAGTGGGGCGTGGCTTAATGTGCGGGCGTGGCTTAATGTGTGGGTGTTGTTTAGCACTTGGGCGTGCCAAATTTCATACTTTTTTTTTGAAAATGGTTATTATATATAACAAGCTTCTCTATTCTTAGAAAAACTAAAAACATGTTGGTGCAACTGGTACATTACATTAGAAAGCCACCTACCATACATGTAGGAATAAAAGATGTTGGCCAAAAGATTTGTAAGCCCTTCTACCACATCAAGGTAGACTCTTTCGCAGGGGCCATCGCCCTACTACTTATCAATTTATATTTCTCATAGCTTATATCGATCCTATCGTTCTACTCTCTTGCTATACTCTACTCATCTATCTACTCATCTCACTTCTATCTCCTGCTATCTATCCTCATCCTTCTTTATCTCTGGGTCTTATCTAATCTCTCGATCTTAATCTCGTCTGGCCTATCTCTCCTTATCTCTTATCTATATCTCTCTCTATCGCTCTCTGTCTATTTATCTCATATCTATCTCATCAGAATTAAATCTATCTATCCTCTGCTATGTATCATCTCCCTGATCTATATCTATCCTCTGGCTCTTCTACCTATCCTCTCATGCTCATATCTCTCATCTCTCTCTTGATCTTTAGCTATCTCATGGCGATCTCTCTCCTATCTCCTGGCTCCTCTTCTCTCTACCTCTATCTGTCTGTCTATCTCTCTCTGGCTCTTTCGCTCTATATTCTCTATCTATCTATCTCTCTCTCTCTCGGTGCTCTTCCTCTATCCTCCATTATCTCTCTCTCTCTGTCACCTCTCTCTCTCTTCTACTCTGTCCCGATCTCTCTATCGCTCATTCGCTCTCTACCTCTGCCCTCTAGCTCTCTACTCTCATCTCGGCTATCCTCTCTATCTCTGCTCTCGCTCTCTCTATCGCTGCTCTTATTCTGTCTGTTACCACTATCTCTGCTACTCCCTCTATCTACCTCCTTGGTCTGTCGTCCCCTCTCCTATCACGGGCCTCCCTCGTCTCTCTCTCGCTCTCCTATCTAACTATCCCTCTTTCTCCTCTACCTACCTCACCGATCTCCTGCCCTCTATCTCGATTCTATCTCTCTCTCTCTTCTCTCTGTTCTCTCTCTTCGCTATCTATCTCTCTATCTCTCTATCTAGCTATCTCATACTATCTATCTATACTCTCTTATATCTCTATCTCTGCTCTCTCTCTCTCTCGTCTATCTGTGCTATCTATCTATCTCTGCTATTGATCTCTTCTCTGCTCATCTTTCTCTCTATCACTACTTATCTCTCATATCTCTCTTTACTCTATCATCTCTCTATCTCTGGCTCTGTCCCTATCTCTGCTATTTCCTGATCCTTCTCTCTATCTACTCCTTCTATCTCTCTCATCTCTCTCTCTCTCTCTCTCTCTCTCTCTCTTCTCATCTCTCTCATATCTGATCCGTCCTATCCCTCCCTGCTCTCTGTCTGGCTCTCTCTCCTCCTACTCTCTCTACTTTATCCTATCTATCACTGCCATCTCTCTCTCGCTCTACCCTTTATCTCTATCTTCTCTATTAACTCTCGTTGTCCTGTCCATCTCTCTATCACCATCTCTCTTCGATCTCTCTATCTCTCTCTCTACCTCTTCCTTTCTCTCTGTTCTCTCTCTTCATTTCTCCTGTCTGTCCTTCTCCTCTGTCTGTCTATTTATCTGGCTAGTCCTATACTTCTACCACACTACCCATCCCTCTCTCTGTCTGTCTCGTCTCTCTCTCCCTCTCATCTTTCCTCTATCTATCTATCACTATCCTCTATCTATCTACCTCCTTTCTATCTCCCCACCAACACACTATCCCTCTATCTATCCCTCCCTTTCATCTATCCGTCTATCGCCTCTCTCTTGCCCCTCTCTATTCCCGCTCATCTATTACTATCTATCTCTCTCTCAGCTCTCTATCTTCTGTCGATCTATCGT